>JANHZT010004022.1:22402-36140 GCA_032468215.1 Stegonotus admiraltiensis
TTTGCTGTCTTACCTTGGCTGTGCACCGCCCTGAGTCCCTCGGGAGAAGGGCGGTATACAAATAAAATTATTCTATTATTCTATTCTATTCCTGCAATCTTAACAAATGGTACGGGTAATCCTACAAAATCCTAAGAAATGCAGGCAGGTAATAAAGTATTTGCTGTATGATGTGTGTCAACAAAATTAGAGAGACTACTTCATAATAACCTAAAAATAATGTACTTGTTATACAGAGATTCATGTTTTGTATCTTTGTAGGACGTGTGAGATACCAAAAATAAATAGTGCTTTACCATAAGAACAAGCTTATTTATCATACTGACATAGGCTAAGCCACTATTCAAGTATCATTGCATCAACAGGCTCTATGTGAATTTTCCTAACCTGATGTCCACCAGAGCTGTGCAACTATCAATCCCATCATTCTCAACCAGCATGGTCTCATAATTCTCCAACCACTAAGCTGGAGAAGCTGAACTGCAAGACCCAGTAGATAGCTACAAGCACTTTTTAGGTACAAGTACAATATCACAAAAACAACACTTATTTTACTTCTGTCATTTGTATCTTAGCTGCAACTGATACTTAATGGATCAATTGCAGTTACTCCATTTTTTATGTTATTTGTGTTTATTATTATTTATTCTTAATGTTATTAATGATGGCTACTTCCCAAGTTCAGATTTTTATATAATTTCTTTCATATGTGCCATATATATTGTGCTTCTTCAACTGCAACCATGTTAAATAGTTGGTAAATGCTTTCTTTCCTTCTATTTTGACGTTCGTTTTTTAAATGTAAGCTGGTTTGGCAAGAGGCACATAAGTAAAAAAAAAAACCCTAGGACCCCAAAGGAAGAGAATCAAAGTATGCCACATTTAGACATACTGGCAAACAATATTGAAAAGCAACAGTCTATGTCCTAAATTTCCAAGTGATCTGTAGAAGTGCATTTCATAAAATGAAATTATTTATATAGTTTTGGTGTAAAATTTGTATTCTGGATTTTTAAAAAATATAGTTACCTTTTGTGCATCTCCTGTAAAGTAGGCAATGCCCAAAGTAGGAAGAATCATGAATAGTGCATTGTAATAAAGGAGACCATATTTTCCCAGCTCCTGGGAATGGAGGGAAAAAAACAGAAACATATCTTAAATGAAAAATACAATGTTACATAGAAAGCTAAACAAACAAGACTGTAGGTATTCCATCCAAATAATATAATTTTCCTCATATCCTTAGACACAAACCAGGTTCATACTCTAGCACAAATCAAGAGTATAACAGAAAATCTTGTACAGCTACATATGTCTTCTGCAGACTGGTGACTACCTTAAAAATACATTAAATGGATATTTAAGTGAAATAAGGATCACAAATTTTATTCTTCATTCTGCCAATCTCTAACAGGGATAAATATTCAGAGGAAACTGTGCTTTTTACCCACAGAAATTCAGCCTGCAAACTGGGTAAGTTTTTGCCTAGTAGTTGTCCACTAAATATGGAGAATACACCTAAATCTGCCCTTAGACTACATGTTTGCCCGAAATAACTCTGCAAGAAATCTATCCCAAATAACCATAGCAAATTAACACACTTAATCCACAATTTAAAACCGCATGATCTAATTGACTTTCATCCACTTTCATAGGTTAGCAAGCTAGCTTTTGATTCACTATGCTTAAAAAGGAACCAGTTATGCTGGTTACTTAAATGGGTGACACTAAACCATCTTATAATTACATAACAGTTCCTTTAAATATGTATGTGTAACCAAGTATTATTTATTTATTTATTTATTTATTTAATCAAATTTATATGCCGCCCTTCTGCAGTAGGACTCGGGGCGGCACACAGAATAAATAACGTTTGACAATAAAAAATATACTAAAACAAGCCAATATAAAACCCAAGACAACTAAAATCTCACGACAGATCATGGAATTTGCTGAAAAAGCCATGACTTCAGGTTGGCGCGGAAGGTGCGGAGGTCGGGGGCCATCCAGAGCCCGGTGGGTAACCCATTCCAGAGGGTCGGTGCGACCACCGAGAACGCCCTCATCCTGGGGGCTGACAGCCGACATTGTCTGGCCGACGGCACCCAGACAAGGGCAGTCCTATGTGATCGCACTGGGCGGTGGGAGGCCGGTAGGAGGTGGTCTTGCAAGTACCCTGGGCCCATGCCATGTAGGGCTTTATAGGTAAATACCAGCACCTTGAAGCGGATCCGAAGGGCCACCAGCAACCAGTGCAGCTCGCGCAGGAGTGGTGTTACATGGGAGTAGCGGGAAGCTCCCATAACAACCCGCGCGGCCGCATTCTGGACCAGCTGGAGCCTCCGGGTACACCCCAAGGACAGCACCATGTAGAGGGCATTTCAGTAATCCAACCGAGAAATAATGAGAGCATGAGTGACTGTACAGAGGGCATCCCTGTCTAGGAAAGGGCACAACTGGCGCACCAGGCGAACCTGTGCAAAAGCCGCCCTTGTCACGGCTGTCAGATGATCCACCAAGGACAGCCGAGAATCAAGGAGGACGCCAAGATTGTGAACCCTTTCAGAGGGAGTCAACATTTCCCCCCCCCCATCTGAAGTGATGGGGAAACTAGATCATGAGATGCCGGCATCCACAGCCACTCAGTCTTGGAGGGGCTGAGTCTGAGCCTGTTCCTACTCATCCAGACCCATACCGCCTCCAGGCACAGAGACATCATGGAAAGGGCATTCTTGGGGTGGTCCGGGGTGGAAATGTAAAGTTGGGTATCATCAGCATACTGATGATACCTCACCCTGAAACTGCAAATAATCTCACCCAGTGGCTTCATGTAGATGTTAAAGAGCAGGGGGGAGAGAACCGACCCCTGCAGCACCCCACAAGTGAGGGGCCTCAGGGAGGATCTCTGACCCCCCCGCCCAAACAACCCGCGAGGTAGGAGAAGAACCACTGTAAGACGGTGCCCCCCACCCCCAACCCCCGGAGCCGTCGTAGTAGGATACCATGGTCGATGGTATCGAAAGCCACTGAGAGGTCAAGTAGCACCAGAATGGAGGGATAACCCCCATCCCGGGCCCGCCAGAGATCATTCACCAGGGCGACCAATGCCGTTCCCGTGCTGTGTCCACGCCTGAAACCTGATTGGTACAGGTCCAGACAGTCCATTTCCTCCAGGAATTGTGGGAGTTGGTATGCCACCACCGACTCAACAACCTTCGCTATGAAGCCAAGGTTGGAGACGGGACGAAAGTTGTTCAAGGAGGCCGGATCCAGGGCAGGCTTCTTGAGGAGGGGATGAACCACCGCCTCCTTAAGTACTTAATTGATTAAGTAATCAATATAATAACCAGGTAACACTAGTATACCACTGCATTTTGGGAACCTCAGCTTAGTTGCTTATCCTGTAAGTTAATGTCACCTAATACCATTTCAGATAACCTTAAAAACCACATTTGCAGGGTTTCAAGATTTTCTGGAGCTAAATATAAAGTCTGCCACTTTAATCTTGGCATGAAATAACTTCACAGTAAAAATAGTTGGGTATTATTGTGCTGTGGAATGTGTTAATGCTTCTGGTGTTATGACTATGTTATTTAACCCAAGGACACCAACAGAATTGTGGTTGTCCTTTGGTAAAAACAGAGTGCTGATTTAGAGCAGCAGTGAGGAAGATATTACTAGATATAGCTAAATTACATCGCCCTCAACAAGGAATCTAAATAATACCTTGACAAATTATAAATGGAAGCTTTTAAAACATTTCAAGCATCACATTTCACAAGATGCTCCATCTCAGGGCTGTGCAAGTGCAAAAAAACTGTTTGAAGGTTGATAAAAAAATGTTTCAAGCTTGAGATGCTTCCAAAATATTGGAACAAACCGTTTCAGTGTTGGGGCAAGATGTTTCATGAAATTTTGTGCTTGCAATATTTCAAAATGAAACATTTTGCACATCACTATATACATAACAGATCAACCTGTGGAATATCTTATCCCACAGCAACAAAAAAAATACATTTTTATTTTTCTTTTACTGATCAGCTTAGCAACATGCAGCAATGAGATGAACCCTACCTTTGAATCTAGCTTCTGTTTTACATAAGCACCATTTGCAGCTGTCAAGACATCATTGATCAAGATAAAAATATATCCTTCTAGATCAAATGCCAAATCAGAACTATGGAGAAGAAATAACATTCAAGTTACAGAAAATTTGTAACATTTACAAATATAGAACATAATTTACATGAATCCTGCAAGTGGGACACATTTTGTAAACAGTATTCTAGAAGACACTAGGCATCTGATAAACCCTGATATGTAATGCTGTAACTCAGGGGTGTCAAACTCAAGGCCCGGGGGCCGGATCCTGCCCCCGGGGTGCTTAGATCTGGCCTGTGGGGCCACCCTGGAAACAGTGAAGGACCAGCCCGCGGTGCCTCTGCCAGCGAAAACTGAGCTCGGGAGGACCGCAGGCAGCCCTCACGAGCTCTGTTTTTGCTGGCAGAGAGTTGCAGGAGGCTGTTGCAACCAATAATGGAGCTCAGAAGCCCATTTTCACTGGCAGAGCACTTGGGCCTCCACAGGTGCCCCTGACATGAGTGAATTGAGCTGGCCATGCCCACCCTGGCCACGCCCACCCAGCCCTCTGAGGTCAAACACAACCCTGATATGGCCTTCAATGAAATTGAGTTTGACACCCCTGCTCTAACTGAATATATATATGACCAATGCTGCACTTTAATATATAGCTGATCTCCTGTAAGAAATTGGGGGAAGGAAGGGTACAGCCACACTTTTTTCTGTGTACAGTCTGTTCTTTCTTAATAAGTGAGTCACCCCACCCAACAAAAAGTAAGTATGTCTAACTGAGCACTGTTCTAAGTTTAAAATAATTCAAAGTGGATTTAAAGATTCCTATTAATTCCACCTGCCAGTTAAAGTAAATCGAATGAGACAATCACATATTTGTTATGAACCAGGAAAACTATACAGGTGGCTGAAAGCAGAAGAAGAAAATGCCAACTTCCTTAACCTACATAAGTGGCCATTTACCCTTGAGATGTTAATGAACTACAACTTTCTGCTTGTCTTGCTAACTTATCTTGCAGATTGTGATATTCAATAAAATATAAAAAGCTACAAGAAATCCTACCACTAGATTGCACAGAACTTTTTAAAAAATATTTCAGACAATACACTCGTTCAATACTTTCTAATTCTATTGCTTAATCCTTTGCATGGGAATTTATATATTAGAGAAACAAACTTTCCATTTTTGTTGTAATTCAGCAGGAGAGCTGCTTTAATGGTGTATTAATGTCAATTCTACAATAACAGGAAATAACCTACATTTGCACTCCCTTTTCACCATTTGACGGAATCTAAATGAGAGCAAACTATTTAACTTTGTGGCATGAAAATGTGGCAAAAGCATTAGCAAAAAACCGAACCATACCTTGCAGCTACAAATGCACCAATTATCATTGCAAATACTGTCATCCGAATTCCCCAAGAAAATTTTTTCCTAAAAAGAAAACTTAGTCATTACTGCAGCAAATTTTCAGCCATTCTCAGTACTTTTCTAATTGAAAACAGTTAACTTTCAACAAATCAAGGTAATCTGATGAGCTTTCCACCAAGTCCTGTGCATGTTACTATAGCAATGAGAGGGAAGATTAGTATCTGTTTCACTGGGATCATTTAGCACAAAGGTGATCCAAACTTTGCAAGCAACCTGACCATGTTTACAAACTGCACGTTCAAGTCTTTAACCCCTGAACCAACACACAAAATAAGTATGGTTATCTACAAAGAACAAACAAAAGTACCTTATGCACTAAAATTCAATAAATTAAATAATTAGCTGGAGTTTCCAATATGAAAAATACACTACACAGCTATGCTGCTCTTTGAAAAGAAAATTCAGAAATAGATGGTTCCACAATGCTTTACAGTTCTCATGCTTGCTATAGAATGACCACGAAGCATAATAAATTAGGCAGAACTGTGCCCACCAACACAGACACATGAAACAATATATATCATATTTTTTTACTCACTTGAGTAAGATTCCTTCTGCAAACATTGTAAACAAAATGGAAAACCGTCTCAGGACTGTAAACATTGGCAGACTAAGAAAGAAAAGGAAAAAAAATGTTTTGAATAAGCTAATCATGTTGAGATGCCCCAAGTCAGTACTTTCATACCAAGCTAATGTAGATAAACCATTATAAATACTAAATAGTAGAAAAGAAAAGTATAAGCAGGGAAGATTGACTTCAACACTGCCAGAAAGAGTAAGAAAAAAGACCAAGAATCTGCCAAGGCTGCATTACTATTAATAACCCCAAAACTGGTGGGGGGGGGAGGTTTTATAAATAAATATGAAACTCAAAAACAAAGTACCATATTTCTACTAAATTGTATATAGACAGATTGTTAAGGAATACATGTATTTGCTTCAAATCTTATTCCTTTGAAAGGAGATAAACTCACAAAGTTTTGAGTTTAAGATTATATTTAACAATATTCCATAACCGCTTGATAAAGGTAACATGCTCCGGTATCTTGCTATACATAGCAATGTATTGTATTTCTTAGATAAGATAGCAGAACAGCAGTTTGTCAGCGGCTTAGCTGGGCATGGGGGGTGGGCAGGGATTTTTGCTACCGGTTCTCTGAACCACCCGCCGTCATCGCTACTGGATCGGGCAATCCAGTCCGAACCAGGAGCATTTCACCCCTGGTTTTAGGCCATGAGTTACCGTTGATAGGACATCCTGGTCAAGATAGTCATAACCAGCATAAGAGACAGATGTGGGCAAAATTCCCTTTGGCCACAGTTTCTATCAGCTATTTAATTAGAAGCCATAAATCCAGGGGGACCCAATTCAGAGACCAACTTCTTCGGGTGGAGCACAGCTCCATTCAGGATGATTCACTTTTAATGGATCAACTTGATTTTTACAAATGCAACTTTGAAACTTATGTAACTGAATTTTAGTTTGTTCTGTTTTATTCAGATTATAATGAACTTCAGTTATCAATTCAGGCAGTTTATAGCATCTGTAGTTCAATTTAGGGTACTAATGTAAAAATAAGCGTTATCAGCATACCGATGACATTTAATCAGAAGAACCTTGCCAATGGCTTTATAGAGATGTTGAACAACACAAAGGAGAGCACTGAGGCTTGTAACACTCCACAATGGAATGGCTGCACAGTTGAGTGCTACTCTTCTATTATTACTGACTTGGACAACCCACTGGATAAAATTAAACTCACCATAAAACTATACTCCCAATATGAAACCCTTATAAGTGGTTCAGCAAAATGCCATGGTCAGTGAACTCAATCCCCACTAAAGGATTTATCAAAGTCACAGATGGTCATCAACCACTATGATCAATGTCTATGACTGGGCATCAAACCTGACTGATATTTATCCAGATATTCTTCTAGGATCCTCTATAAACTGAACATCCGCCATCTTCTTTTTGCCAAAAGTAGTCAGATTTATGGCAGGCCACATCAAGAAAGGGCACGGTATCCCTCCCTCAAGTCAGGCATTCCTCTTTACTTCAGAAAGGCATTGGTGGTATCCCAGTTCCAGTCACTCTCAACTAACCAGAACAGTTCAAATGAACCAGAAAAGAGACAGAACAAGCATACAGATGGTAGGGCTCAAATCACACCTTTTATTTGTAATAATGCCTCAGCAGGTAGCAGCACCTAAGCAGGATGACTTAGTCCCCTATCTCAAGACTTAGGTAGGGGATTTTATAGCAAATTAAGGCCAACCGAGGGCCAAAACACAGCTTAGCAATTGTGTTCTTCATGCCTTCCATTGCCTAACCGATAAGCTATGAGGACTCAGTAACGGTTGATGACTAAAGTCAAGTGTAGCAGTGAAAAAATTAAAGGCATACTAGGTTAAGGGGAAAACTCTGTGTTGCCCCCCTTCCCTTGGTGGCCTAAGCATATATTTATTTTCTTAATGGTTAATCTGGGGCTGGATTAAATCAGGATATTCCAGAATGACCAGCTAGGCATAGAAGTAAAAAATATGTAACTTGGAAGCAGCACTAGCAAACCACTGTCAGTAAAATTGCTAAGCGAACAGCATGGATGCAGTCACAGAAGACTAATTTGAGAAAATATTTATTACTTAAGAATATGCATTTTCTGTTGAAATTTTTACACTTTTATGTTTCTGATTACACATGCAAGATTGCAGAATAACATATGTGTCTTGCCAGACAAAGACTCCTACACATTCTTACTTGAAAATCCTAGTAAACATTAACAGGATTTATTCTGAGTTCAATAACTGGACGACTGAGATGCAAGATAATAATGCATATACAAATCTAGTCGATATCACCCCTTTCATTATTCTTCAGGTTTATCCACTGTTCCATTTGTTAAAGTCCAAGAGCAACTAGTATTCTGAAGTAATCAGAAGAAATATCTTTAGAGCTCCTGTTATACAGATGTATAGTTTTAATAAAAACAAAATAAAATTATAACCTCACAAATGTATAAAAGTTATCCATACTTCAATTTCTTTGTGCTGAACAGTCCTGTGATTTGGTTCCCAAAATAGAGAAGAGGTAGTGGAAAAGTCTAGAAAATTATAAAAAGGGATAAAACAGCACTCAATGAATAGATAACGTCAGCTTGAGACCTAGCATTCTAAAGAATGACAGTTTTATAATGAACAGTTTTCATCAGGCACACCACAAGCCCAATGCTGTTTAAGTGTGGTTTAACGGCTTCAGCACGTCAGATAAATATGATTTTGAAATCCAGTTTACAGCACAAGCACATAATCCTTCTTTTCTTCAAGACTTTGTTCATTTGTGAAGCCATTAACAGAACATCTATTATTTCAAGTTATGTTGGGCATGCAAAGGCAAAGTATTCATAAACTGAGATCATGTTTAAATCAAGTCACTTGTTCATATGTGTACATTGGTAGCACACTAAGAATCTATGGCATGACATCGGTATAAATACAGAAAACAGCCACTCTTAATACTATACCATGGACTGCTAAACAAGTTCTTTGAATATGCAAGTTATGTAAATGGACTCAAAACTCATAACTGGGGAGTTCTGACACAAATAAACATTTCAGTTACGTGAGACAAAACCTTATCAAAGTTTACTCAGAAATAAGATCATTAATTTATTTATTCCAGCATATAGAAGATTGTATTTTGAGGGAATATTAATCGGAAGTAAGTCCTTTTACATTTAAGAGATTGTATTTCTAAAGTGAAAAGTTTACATCACTTCAGGAAGAGGCAATAGGAACCTGTGTGGAAATTTCCCTCAACCTCTTTTAAAAGGGAAAAAAAGAATTTAAAAACACACACGGGGATGTAGGATACTGCAAAGCATTTCTTTTCAAAGAGTATTTCTACTCCTCCACAAGCTCCACAGGCTTTTTTAGAAGTATAGAAAATGGGTCACTGAGGCTTAGGAAGATTGCCAATGCAAAGCAAATATACTTTTAGTATTTATCCCTCCATTAAGAGAATAATCCTATACAAAATAAAGGCTAGAATTCTGCATGTTTAACAGCACTTTTTATGCATTTTAAAGTGTGTTCTGCCAAATACACGGAACAATATTTATCTTAATGAAAGGATTATTCATTGCTTCCATCTCAATAATTATTAGTTTTAGGAGAGAGGAAGGAGAGAGACAAGAAACACGTCGTACCTTTCGAGGTATATGTCTATCAAAATCTGGAAACTTGACCACCCTGAGTGCCTTTCCCACCCAAAGGACAACTACGGTAGCCAGCATCTGTAAGAGAAGGAAGAGAAATCACTAGGGTGCCTCCAATTCTCCCTGCCCACCCTATTTAGAAAATTTCTGAAATGCAGACTTCAACAAACCTGTCCTAGTCCCACACAGAGCGAGGAAGGAAATCTGTAACAGACCACAAACATGTTTAACCATACTAGACAGCCGAGAAACTTTGACAAATCATACACGACGGAGAATGCTAGCTGGTGGCAGGAAAAATGGCCTGCCTCTGCCTTTACCCTTGTTTAAAACTATTCTAAAATAAGGGATGCACTTCATATTCTTTGCCCCTGCAACCAACGCCCTTGCAAACATAGTCCTAACATGTTCAGCACAGATGCACTTCTTATACACCTATTCCAGAAGCACGCCAAGATGCAAGGACACAGAATGATTAACAACAAGGAAAACTACAGGGCACCTACAGGAGGCAAGTTAAAAACATGTAACGTCAAAGGAAGATTTCCAAGGAATTTTTAAAACAAGGGGGAGAATGGCAAGGCAAGTGCAACCCCGAACTACCCAAGTCAGTCAATCGGTCAGTCAGTCAGTTCTCTGGAAACTTAGGGTGCTGCACACCACAGGCAGCACCTCTGAATTCAACCTGCCGGAGTCAGCAGAGCTCCAGCCCCAGAGGTCCAGATACAATTAGATAGTCCTCCACTTACAAAAGTTCACTTAGTGACCATTTGAAGTTACAATGGCATTGAGAAAAGTTACTTATGATCATTTTTCACACTTATGACCATTACAGCATCTCCATGATCACATGATTTATATTTGGCTGCTTGACAACTGATTCACATTTATGACTGTTGCAGTGTCCTAGAGTCATGTGATCTCCTCCTGCAACCTTCTGGCAAGCAAAGTCAATGGGGAAACCAGATTCACTTAACATCCTTGTTACTAATTTAACAACTGCAGCATTTCACTTAACAGTGGCAAGAGAAGTCATAAAATGGGGCAAATCTCACTTAACAAATGTCTCCCTTACAACATAAATTCTGGCCTCAATCATAGGACTACCTGTCGCCCTCGACTTACCACAATTGAGCCCAACATTTCTGTTGTTAAGGGAGACAATTGCTAAGTGAGTTTTGCCCCATTTGCCACAGGTTGAAAAGTGAATCACTGCAGTTGTTAACATAACAACACTTTCATTAAGTGATTGACTTTCCTTATCAGAAGGCTGCAAAAGGTGATCAAGGAACCTTGGGATACAGCAATGGTCATAAATATGAACCCGTTGCCAAGCATCTGAATCACGGGGATGCTGCTAAAGGTGGCAACTGTGAAAATGGGTCGCAAGTCACTTTTTCCAGTGCCGCTGTAACTTTTGAACGGTCAGTAATGGAACTGTCGCAAGTCGAGGACTACCTGTAGGACAGGGGAGTCCTGTCATTTCCAGAGTCCTGGAGAAGAAAAGGCAACTGGGCAACTTTCCATCACAGAGACCTCCTTACAAGTGGTTTCATCGGAGGAGATGCTAAAGGCGGACGGCAAAACCTCCCGCAGGGCATCCACGCTGGAGAGGTGAGCAGGCGTCGGTCCCTTTTCTCCGTTAACGTGGAGGCGGCTTTTTCTCCGAAGGCAAAGTCCGGGGAAGGGGTGGGGTGGGGTGGCAAGAAGCCTCCGAGGCGGATGAAAGCAGCCGCCCATCTCAGCGGTTCATGCAAAAAGGGGCCGACAACCAGGCTTCACCTCCCTCCCGTCCTCCCTCCCTCTCTCCCGGCTGCAAGACGCGTCGTTCTGCAAAAACACCCCCGCCTCCAGCCCCTAAAACTTCCACCGGGGCCAGCGCCAATGAACTACGCCCCGGGCGGGCTCGCCTCCTTACCCACCCGTAGCTGGTGAGGACGCTCTTGTTCACCACCACGATGAGGAAAGAGCTGAAGCCGTAGAAGGCAGCCGCCAGCAGCTTGAGGCAGGCGGAGAGGCTGGAGGCCGCCGCCATGCCCGGCTCCTCATCTCCGCGAGCTGGGGCAGCTACTACGGCGACCGAGCGAGCTTCTGCTTTCACGCCAGCTGCTTGACGTCTGCGCACGCCCACCGACATGGTTGCTAGAGGGACGTCAAGGAGGGGGCGGAGCCACGGAGGAGAAAGCCCGGGAGGGCGCGAGCTCTGGGGACGCTTTGCAGCTGGAGCGGGAAACGGGGGCGATCTGGGCCTGAGTTCTCGGGGGAAGAGTGGGGTGGGGGTGGAGAGAGACGGCTGTCGGAGGGAGATCCTCCTTACTTGTAGGACGGCTTTCCTCGGTGTCGTGTATCTTCCAGAAAGGCTGGACGATGAGTCACGTCATCTTCATTTGTAGAGTAGAACATAACTTAAAGCTAACGGGCGAGGCAAATCAATGCAACAGTTCATTTAGGGACCATTCAAAGTTACAAGGGCACTGGAGAAAAAGTGGCTTATGATCGTTTTTCACACTTAACGACCTTTTGTAGTAGCATCCCTCCCAAAATCATATATATGTGGGTACGTGCATAATTTTGCATTTATTTATTTATCTTGTGTTTATGTTCATATTAGAGGTGAAGATCCTTTGAGCGCTGTGTGCAGCGTAACTTCGTTTTAACGTATGCCAATTAGTGTACATTCAAAGTGGCAAAGTATTCTATTCATGTGATATCAAAATTAAGGTGCTCAGCATACTTATGATCATTGCAGTGTCCCTGGGTCATGTGATCGCCTATTGCAACCTTCTTGACAAGCAAAATCAATGGGGAAGTGAGATTCACTTAACAACCATGTTACTAACTTAATCAACTGCAGTGGTTCACTTAACTGTGGCAAGAAAGGTTGTAAAATGGGGCAAAACTCACTT
This sequence comes from Stegonotus admiraltiensis, assembly GCA_032468215.1. NCBI lineage: Eukaryota > Metazoa > Chordata > Lepidosauria > Squamata > Colubridae > Stegonotus > Stegonotus admiraltiensis. The sequence continues at coordinate 35,050 of JANHZT010004022.1, forward strand.
AACAAATGTCTCACTTGGCAACATAAATTCTGGGCTCACTTATGGTCGTACGTGGAGGATTACTTGTACCTTTTTCCCACCATCCTCTTGAGGTTCCTAAGAATATTTAAGCATTACATAATAGTAATCCAATCTTGAAACTAAAATACTCTGGCCACCTAATGAGAAGGAAGGACTCACTGGAGAAGAGCCTAATGCTGGGAAAGATTGAGGGCAAAAGAAGAAGACGATGGCAGAGAATGAAGTGGCTGGATGGAGTTACTGAAACAGTAAGCGTGAGCTTAAATGGACTCCAGAAGGTGGTAGAGGACAGGAAGGCCTGGAAGAACGTTGTCCATGAGGTCGCGATGGGAACTAATGTCTGTATAAGCAACATTTAGATTCACAGCAGCAGAAAAAGTTGGCTTGGAAGATGATGTATACAAACAACCCTTCGACCCATTTTTTGTTTTTGTTTTAATCCAGTCAATTGAAGAGCACAAATCACTTTACTACAAGGAAAAGTGAATTCAGGCAGGTGGCTGGATCAGAAGTGCAAAGAAAAAGGAAAATAACTTGCACACCTAAACTTTCTTGAGTTTGAAATTTCACTGATCCAGCTCAGAGCAGACCTGACCCCCATTGTACAACAGAGGTGAGAACAGTGGTGAATGCCAAGCCCTATGCATTAAAATCCGGGATATATTTTTAATTGAATGAGCCATTCAAAAACCCGTGATGTGAAGAAAAAACATAGTTGAGTATTCATAAGGCCTGAAGCAAACAATCCACTGAACATCTGTGGAGATTCCCGGTCATCCAGGTCACAGTTGTCTTGAAGGTGCTTTTTTCTTCAAAAGGCAGCTGGACTGTTTTTTTCTTGAAGAAGAAGAAAATGTTTCGCTTCTCATCCAAGAAGCCTCTTAGATGAGAGGCGAAATGTTTTTTTCTTCCTCAAGGAAAAAACAGTTTAGATGCTTTTTGAAGAAAAAAACACTTTTGAAAGATCCCTCTGAATGGAAATTTTCCCTATCCCATTATCCCACTGCCAGAAAAGTTTAAAAAGAATGGGGAAGGGAAGGGAAGGGAATGGAAGGGAAGGGAAGGGAAGG
>JANHZT010004022.1:66967-77592 GCA_032468215.1 Stegonotus admiraltiensis
AGAATACCTTATGCCACCAGGCTTGAAATTTTGGGCTTGGACAACCTAGAACTATGCTGCCTACGGTCTGACCTAAGCATAGTACACAAAATTATCTGGTACAATGTCCTACCTGTCAATGACTACTTCAGCTTCAACCACAATAATACACAAGCACACAATAGATACAAACTCAAGGTAAACCATTCCAAACTCAATTGCAGAAAATACAACTTCAGTAACAGAGTGGTCAAAGCCCAGAATGCACTACCTGACTCTGTTGTTAGATCCCCAAACTCCCATAACTTTAACCTTAGACTGTCTACTGTTGACCTCACCCCATTCCTAAGCGGTCTGTAAGGGGTGTGCATAAGCGCACCAATGTGCCTGCCATCCCTGTCCTACTGTCTCCATTTAGTCATACCCATTTACTGCGTTTATATTTATGTTTATACTTATACCTGTTATCTTGTACATGTTTGACAAAATAAATAAATAAATAAATAAATAAATAAATAAATAAATAAATAAATAAATAAATAAATAAATATTTGTAGCTCAGGGCTGAAATGAGGGGTCCTTGGTGCTCTCTGAGCTTGCTTGTTTTCTTGCAGATGTTCCATTACCCTAACTAGGTAATATCATCAGTGCTCTCATTCATGGATTTGGGGATAAGCGGAAGGCAACATTGTAGTTACAAGGCAGAAAAAGACTCTGTCACATAAAATGGTTAAGTGCAATTATAGAAAAACTCATAGTCTTTGGCTTGGATACTTGGCCAGGGCAGCTAATTAAATTCAAGTGTCCTATTTTTTTTTTAAATGTCCCACTGTACTTAGCGATCATTCTTGAATTAGGTTCACTTGGATCATCAATAGCTGTTAAGTGAACTGGATAGTGACAGCATTTTTATAAAATAATCTCCATTTGGAAAGCAGAGTGGGATTGATACATAAACATTAACAAAACAATGTGTTTGTGGAAAATAACTGTACAGCAAAAGATCTAAGAAATGAATTGATGTAGAAACTATAGCCACTGTTACTGTACTTCTTTTGAAGTATAAGAACAATTTTCTAAAATATGCATGTTGGGAAAAATGCTAATAATGTTATTGTTGTAAATTCGATGTGCCATTCTTATGTTTCCTTTAGTAATACCAGCTGTACCTGTTGTTGTTCAAAATAAAACAATGGAGTGTCTAGGATTCAAGACGATAATACATTGGAAAAGGCAAACAGCAATCAATGAGACGCATTGTGAGGAGCGATATAAGGAGACAATAAGTGAAACTTGGCATGTGAGACATTGCTTTCCTTCCTTCCTTCTAATTAGCAGTGAAGTTTTTTATTGATCATTCCATTTCATAATTCAATTGGATGACAATAACTTTGTAGGCTCACTGTTTTGATTTTGTGGTGAAACATTTCCTCCACACACATGGTTCATATTACACATTTCTGTATTTCCCAGGAATGGATTTTAACTTCATTATATATGCGGTAGGAGCTTTTGCCCAAATATTCTTTTCATGGGAATTACAGGAGTCTTCACATTTATGGAAGTTGGCAAAACAATGGATCCTGGCAGTTAATAGCAGCAATGCTTAGTATGGTTCGTTTTGTATAATGGTTAGTGTGTGTGTGTGTGTGTGTGTGTGTGTGTGTGTGAGAGAGAGAGAGAGAGAGAGAGAGATGGTTATATATATATATATGAAACTAAATATTATGTGTGCATGTGGATGAGTGAGTAGTTGTATGAAACACCTTAAATATTTAGAAGCACTACAGTATACAAATGTATAGGAAAAGATAAGGGAATATATATTCCCTATATTCCAGAAAGAGCAATAGACAAAACAACACATAATTAAACTTGTTTTCATATAATTCAGATTTATAGCTTTTCAGTCTTTGATGCTACAAAGAGACATTTACTTTTTTTTGACATATAAAATCATCAAACAATTCAGGTTCACATTAGACCAGGGGTGCGTTCTACTTACCTTTACTACCGATTTTAAGCATTTTGATGACATCAGGGTCAGTGGGTGGAGCCTCCCGCCGGTTTTACTACCGGTTCTATAGAACCGGTGTGAACCGGGGGCAACCCACCACTGCATTAGACCCATCCATATTCAGTTTGTCTAAAACAGCTTTCCTCATCTTAGTATCCACCACTGTTGTAGGACTTCATAATCCATAACCCTTTTAACTGCTATTAACATTTTGTTATTGTGGCAGGATATAAATGCAATCCATCAATAATCATATCCTTGGCCATGATGAATGGAGGTTATAGAAACTGTAATCCATCATGCTTGAAAGATTGAGGGCAAAGTTGATAAGAATATTTGTCCTATGACTCATTTAGGGAATTACAAGTGATTATTCTTTGATATAGTTCCTGTTATATGGTTTGAAAAGATTTTATATTACAAGAAAGATAAATCCAGGTAGTGTCTCTCATTTTTTTTAATAAATATGTAACAGGAATACATTTGTTAATACAATTAAAACAATGCTACGCCTATATATTCTTATATTTTCAATACATACAGTATGCAACTCTTAGATTGGTTGAGTTGCATGCATGGCTTATTCTATGAATGAACCGGCTGATATAGAAAACTGATGGTGCTGGGATGCAGTAGATCTTTCTTTACCCAGCCTGTGATGACTCTTCTTTCTCCAGAAAGTGTACCATCTCCAGAGCAACAAACTAGGAGACATAGGAACACGTGGGGGTCCATAGGCGGAAGCAAGGGGGCAAGTGACTAAACAAGTTTCATATCCTGACACTAAACACACAGTTAACATACTCAGATCTTGGAAACAAATGTAGAAAAAAAGAGTTTGCATGATGTTATCGCTTTTGATGCAACCTCAGTTTGTTATAGATAAGTATGTTTTCCTCCCTCCAGCACGAGCAAAATGTTGCTAGCCACATAGTAGGAAGGAGATATTTATTATCTTCATATTTTATTTTTAGAAAATTAAATATATACATAGCTGTAAATGTAATGGAAAGATTGTTTTGAGGCTTTCCTGTAGCACTACTTTAGTTTAAATTGATGTTCTTTCTCAGATAATCCCAAAACAGAGAGAGTAAGCATCATTGCTCCCATTAAATTCAGGTACATTATCTTTACAGAAATGTTTAGAGATCCAATGGTGTACATATAGTTTGGGATCGAATGTCAGAAACTTCTGAGTTTCTACTGTATGTTACTATCCAAACATGGCTTTGAGGCAAAAGTTGGTCCCATTAAGTATAATAAACAGGAATATTTCCAAATGCAGCTAAAATAATTTGTATTGCCATCTAAATCATATACATCTAGAATCTAACATTATTACCTATATTGCTGGTTTTAATTTCTTTCCCTGTTTCGAGGATATTAGCCCTGAGAATGCTCCATTTCTTTTTGATTTATTCAATTATCACTGATTTAAAAAAGAAGTTGACTATTAAGAAAAGAAGCTACAACAGTAAATCATATTTGAAAACAGAAATCACTTTCCACTATAGATTGAGGCCTTTGGGGTTCACACCACACTATGTAGGAACCAAAGATTTAGGTCTGAGATCAGAAGAGTGCAAAATTGGATTTTACTGTTTCTCTGTTTTAGGTGAGAGACTGGGATGCTAATTTAAGAAATGAACTTAACACCGAGTACAACTTAGATGCATATACAAAGTATGAGTTTCAAATTAGATGCAAACTAACTCACCCCAGAAGCCTGTGGAGCAGATGGAGTGAATCTGCAGTATATATTACTCCAGAGAAAGGTGAGTTTCACTGCTTTTACTTGAACATCTTTTTCAAGTAAAAAAAAAAAATCCATAGAGAATGGGTAAAGAATTGAAGCCACCATAAATCAACTAATTACAGGTTTCTGAGTATTTTCAGCAAAAAGACAGACTAGAAAATATATACAACAAAAGGAAGCTGTCACTCAGGAACTGGAATACTAGATTATATCTTTTTGCTCTTGTTTCCTGTATTATATTCATCAGGTTATATATAACCGTAGCACTGTAGTCTTTATGAATTTGAGATGTTTGTGGAAAATGCATGAATAGAAGATTGATCCTATCATTTTCCAACCATGTGTGCTGGAAATATTCATTAAAATATTTGCAATCAACAGGATTGGCCAGTGCTGCTCCTCAGGTAGTAGCAGATCTCTCAGTAACATTTTTTTTTCTTTCAGCTTTTACAGGTAGTCCTCAACTTATGATCATAATGGAGTTGGAATTTCCATTGTAAGTCATGACAGTCATAAGTTGAGGCACCCACCTAATTGACCTAATTTTGCAACCTTTTTTGAGGCAGTTGTTAAGCGAATATTAAGCAAATGTCATTAAGCAAATGTTGGTCATTAAGCAAATGTCACAATTATTAAGCAAACACTATGGCCATTAAGCAAGTGAATGCATTCCTATGGGCATTTTGATTTGGTTTTTTACCAGAAATCATCTGAAAAAGCTAATTTCCAGCAACAATGTTATAAATTGCCATCACATGACACAGTTGAATGCTGCAACCACCATAAAGATTGCCAAATGCACGTGACTGTGCAGGAGGTTGTGCTACCATCAAAACTCTGTAACTGGGTCACAAGTACCTTTTGGAGAGACACATTGTTACCTTGAATGGTCGCTAAGCAATCATTCAATAAGTGAGGACTACCTGTATATGCAGATACCGTGGCAGCCTTAAACTGCTTTTTCCAATACTGAAATATCTGGAAATGTAGCCCATTGAAGACATTACTGTCAATCCATTTTTCAGCATTGGCATCCATGCTGGCCAGGTCTTCATTCTAGATGGCAGATTCCACATCTTCCTTATTCCTTGTATCCTTGCTGGGGAAAGCAACAGCTTATATACTGCTTCATAGTGCTTTACAGCCCTCTCTAAGCAGAACCAACAATCTGGGTCCTCATTTTACCAACCTCGGAACTATGGAAGGCTGAGTCAACCTTGAGCCGCTGAGAATTGTACTGCCAAACTGCAGGCAGCTGGCACTGTGCTACCACGGCTCTATTAATCACTTCCTTTTACACAGGCAGCCTTTGGGGACATGAACTTTCCATTGGTAGTTCTTTTGCATAAGACTCTTCCTGTTGATCTCCCTCTCAATACTTTCCCATTCCCCCTTGTCAGGATGTAGATAAATCCCCGTTCCCCCCTTGGGGGTAATTCTTCATATTTTCAGAGGTGAATGGAACTTGCTTTCCTTTGAAGTATACTTAAACAAAATAAAGCCCAAGAATACATTCTAGTAAAACTTTTTATTGTAAAATGAAAATAAAAACCTTTCTATCTTAATTAATTACATTTTGGCAAATTTCCAGTCCTGCCCGGGAGAACCCTGGCAGGAGATCAAGAGAAGTTAGAAGAGAAAGTAAAGGAAGGAATATGGACATGCGCATTAGAGTATAAATCACGGGTTAGTAAGTTATCAGTGTTACTGTAGAAATCTGGCTGACGTCCCCAGTCATCTACTGTAAAGTTTATAATAGAAGCTCAGCTGGCAAATTTAAGAACAAAGTGACACCCCTATCTGCCACGGGACAGGTAAGCATGGTGGCAAGGACACTTCTACCTTGCTTTTTGCTATAGTGCTTAGGCAGAGGAAATTGGCAGAACCCTCATCAATTTCATCTGGTTAAAAAAAATGAAAGGAGGGACCATGCTTTCACAGATTAATTTGTTAAAGAAAAAGTCTACTTTTTTACCAGTCCTCCACCAAACCCTTTAAAAACAAGTGGAGGGTCAATGTCCAGAGCTTGACTGGTCCACAGTGGGAGCATCCTTTCAGAAGGAGCAGGAAGCCTTCCATAAGAAGCCATGGAAGATAGCAACCAATGACCAGACAGATGGGGTCTTCTTACCATGTTGTACAATGGCCAACTGGAAGAGAGATATTTGCTTAGAAAGAAAGGAAGCTCAAACATACAACATGTCTAGAGCAGGCAGAAGTTGCAAAACATTATTTTTGAAATGGGACAAGGAAGAAAGGGTGGAGGATGCTTTTATGTGGGATGGGGACAGGTTGAGGACAATATTTGCTCCTGTCTTTGAGCAGCCATCCTCAAACTGGGAAAAGCAAGACATGGGAACCAATCCTTAGTCATTTGATAGAAATAATATGTCTAGTATAATTCATATCAAATTGCAAAAGTTCAAGGTAAGAAACCCTACTCTTTATTTGGTGCTTGCCAGTCCTACTGCTGTCAGAATTAGGGATAACCCATTCTGCTTTTTGCTCTCATTTCACCTGAGTAGTTAAAACAGCAGTGACTGAGGACAGGAAACCAATTTTAAAAACTGAGTTGAGCTAACCAGTCAAAAGTTCTACAAATGAAGGAATATTGTTGCCAGTGGGAACTCACTGAGGAATAGGAGAGATTTTTGTAGGCTTAGCAGTAAAATATTGTACCTCCAAGCTTTTTCTGCTGTTTCTCTCCGAAAGTTACCACAAGCCCCATGCTCTAAGGAGAAACTTTCTAATCTCAGTAAGAAATACAACATACAACTCTGGTTAGCCCACAGTTCCACTTTTTTTTTGTCAGGTAAAAGTTTAGCACATTACAGGAAGCCATATTATCAGAGAATTAGTGACCCCTGCTGACAGAACTGGGTTCTAAGTAAGAAAAAATATTTTTGTTTTCCCATTCAAGAGTCTTTTAGCACATTTATTTTAGCAAGCCTCCTTTCCCCTTAGTAGCTACATTCTGATCTGAAATTCATCAGGTGAATTCTTTCCCATTGTTGTAATTTCCTATTAAAACTGTCATTTTCTGAATGTATTAGCGATTGGGAGCCCTTATTTGGCAAAGTCAATTTTGTGATACTTTTTTGTTGTTATACTGTTGTTGTTCTGTTCTCATTGTCAGGAAGAGGGGAGAAATGATACGTTCAAATACTGAAAAAGTTTCCCACTACAGTACTAAGACACAACATATTTATATAAAGTTAACTTAGTTTACACCATAGACCCAATTTTCTCTGAATAACACATTGAACCAGAAAGTGATAACAGTGAGTTCACATAATGCACTAAATTTAAGTGTGATTGACTAGATTGTGATTTCATATGTCTTGTGAATAAGGCCTGCCTTTTATGTTTCAACTGAAAGTGTGAACTTGGGTTGATAAAGCAGCAGCTAATAGCTACTTACTGATCTGTTACGCAAGTTATTAATAATTACTAAGGTAAAGGTTCCCCTTGTACATATGTGCTAGACTCTAGGGGGCAGTGCTCATCTCCGTTTCAAAGCTGAAGAGCCAGCACTTTCCAAAGACACCTCTGTGGTCATATGGCCCACATGACTAAATGCCAAAGGAACAAGGAACACTGTTACCTTCCCACCAAAAGTGGTCCCTATTTTTCTACTTGCATTTTTTACGTGCTTATGAACTGCTAGGTTGGCAGAAGCTGGGACGAGTAACAGGAGCTCACCCCATTACACGGCACTAGGGATTTGAACTGCTGAACATCTGACCTTTCGATCGACAAGCTCGGTGTCTTAGCCACTGAGCCACCGTGTCTCTGTCCCCGAGTAATTACCCAGTAATTACTGGGTATCAGTAATAAGTACTGTCTTACTTATGGGTAGGTAGAAACTCAGTTATAGGTAGTTTTCCTCTGCAGCAAGCTGGCAGAGAAGCTGTCACTCTCCATATATAATTGAATTACAACTCCAAGGGAATTCAAACAATACAGGCTCAGTGAGTGATATTGCAAGATGTGATTCAGCAACAGATACGACCTAACAGATGACCCTCACTCTGTCAAAGACCTTGGAGTACTCATCTCAAATGGTCTAAATACCAGAGCTCACTGTAACAGCATTGCTAAAAAAGCATTAAGAGTTGTTAACCTAATCTTGCGTAGTTTCTTCTCCGATAATATTGAACTGCAAACTAGGGCATACAAAACTTTTGTCAGACCAATTCTCAAATACAGCTCATCTGTCTGGAACCTGCACTGCATATCGGACATTAATACAATCAAACGAGTCAAGAGATATTTCACAAGAAGAATCCTCCACTCCTCTGCTCGCAACAAAATACCTTATGCCACCAGACTAGAAATTTTGGGCTTAGACAACTTAGAATTTTGCCGTCCTTGGTCTGACCTAAACATAGTACATAAAATCATCTGCTACAATGTCCTACCAGCCAATTAATACTTCAGCTTCAACCAAAACAATACAAGAGCACACAATAGATACAAACTCATAGTAAACCGATCCAAACTAGACTGCAGAAAATATGACTTCAGCAACAGAGTGGTCAACGACTTGAATGCACTACCTGACTCTGTGATTTCTTCCCCAAATCCCCAAAACTTTAACTTTAGACTGTGTACTGTTGACCTCACCCCATTCCTAAGAGATCTGTAAGGGGCATGCAAAAGCGCACCAGTGTGCCTACCGTCCCTGTCCTAATGTTTTCTTTTATTCGTATCCTTTTCGTATATTTATAATTATGTTTACACTTGTATCTGTCATAAAATATATGCTTTTTATTTATTAGCTTCCTACACTATCTTTCCAAAATCAACATAGTCTTGTTTTCCATGCTTGCTTATTATCTTTTAAAATCTATTTTTAAAAATAGTTCATTTGCTCCATTATTATAATTATTCCCCACTATAAGAGCAATGCTATAATAGAAGTCATATATATTTGTCATATGTTTCTCTCCTCTTTTTAAATACAGAACCAGCTGCGGTACTTGATGTATGGAGGAAATTCGGGCCAGTTTATCCCAATAGTACCCAAGAAGTGACTGTCTTGATCAAGGTGATAATAAACACCATTTAAAAAATAAATAAAATAGAGATTATCATTATCAAATAAAAAACAGGAGCCACTGTAGGAGTGTAGGTCAAAAAAGTCAAAAGGGCAGATTTGACCACACAGTCAAATATTTGAAATGTTTGTTGGCCATGCAATGCAGATTAAAAAGGGGTGAAGACTGCTTTACGGGTTGCACTTTGAAGCAGACCTGATCTGTTTACCTCAGTGGTTCCAAAGGATTGAGAGAAAAGGGCTGGATTAATAATCTAAACTGGCTGTGGGAAGGGGCACTGGGCAAGGCTGTAATTTCTTCTCCTGCTTCTATGGAAAAACAGTGGAAAACATATTTGGACCAATGGGCCAGATGAGAGTATAGCTAGTTTTCTCCTAGTTTCTCCTAAGAGAAGGGTGGTTGGGAGATAATGCATGGGGTGGAGTTGGATATCTAGTGTCATATGGGCAGATGTCCCACATAGCAGATGCTGAGTGCTAGGCATAATGTGTGGGTGTGTTTATGACATCCTATATTGCACTAGTATGTGTGAGGGTGTGATGATGTAACCCTTTCATGTGGAGATGGGAGCACACCAGTTGGAGGAACTGGATGTGGTGCTGAAGGAGAAGGGAAGCAAAGATTTCTTATCAGGAAAGTGGCATGCAGCAGAAGACAGATGTGGGCTGTTCTTAAAGAAAACACCTATCTATTCTGTATTATTGAAACCTAATTGGATACAAAGGTGAGGGGTTCCCTATTTAGAAATTTGCCCTTTTGGGTTTTGAATGTGGCATCAGATATTACTCTGGGGAAGAAGAGGAAGTGTGGTTGTTGTCATTCAGGAATCTTTGGAAGTTTTTAGGGGTGCTGCATTGGATATGATAGATTGTGAGACCTTGTTTGTGAAACTGGACAATCCATTGGGATTGCTGCTTCTGTACCAACTTCCCTGCTGTGTAACAGCTTCCCTGCCTATACTTCTCAACTCTGTGGGAGAGATCAGGTAGAGTTTTCTAGGGTCATGATTCTGACGGATTTCAACCTGCCTTCTGTGGACCCAGAGACAGAGGCAGCTTGGCAACCATGGACCTCATCCAGATTATTAAGGGCCCTACTCAGAGGTGGGGGGATGGTACACACTAGATCTGGTCTTCATCTCAGAATTATGGTGTGCTTTGAAGTTGAGTATTGACATCAACATCTTATCAAGGAGAGATCATGCCCTCCTAGCCTTGACATTCTCTGCAGTTAACTCCCACTGCAAGAAGGAAGGACCAATTCAGTTGGTCTGCCCCAGACAATTCATGAACCCAGTTGGATTCCATAGAGACCTTAGATTTATTCCTAAATTCTGTTGCATGGCTAGTCCAAAGCCTTAGCTTGGAATGACCAGGCAATGACAGCCTTGGATCAGATCATTCCTGTTCTGACTCTGCATTTGTGGATTCTTGAATTCTTCCAATTTTCAGAAGGATTCCCTGAGATTAAACAATGCAAGACATGCCTGAAGCACCACTGGAGGAAGACAAAGAATGAATCTGACAGAGCCTAGCTCAGTGATGGCTAACCTTTTTGCTGTCATGTGCCAAAAATGGGGGGAGTGTGGGGGTTGCACCCTTGTGTGCCCACATCCATAATTCAATGCCCCCCCAGTGCCACCTCATGCATGCATGCATGACCCCCCGCATGCGCGCACAACCACACTCTGTTCCCCTGCTTTTGGCACACAATGGCAAAAAGGTTACTGGTGGGCCCAGTAGGTCCGTTTTTCGCCCTCCTCAGGCTCCAGAGGATTTCTTGGAGCCTGGGGAGGGTGAAAACGGCCTTCCCC
>JANHZT010004023.1:0-13504 GCA_032468215.1 Stegonotus admiraltiensis
TGTGTTTTATTTGCTGGCTGTTCACCGCCCTGAGTCCTTTGGGAGAAGGGTGGTATATAAATTTAATAAACATAACAAACATAACATAACATCCATAAATGTTTTGTGGATCTATGTACTAAAGAGTTACCCAACTCTGTTTATCTAATGGATATCTAGTATGGCATTTGTTGGTACTAAGAATCTTGCTATTCTTTTCTTTAGTTGCTGTCAATCATCTCTGTTAATACCCAGCTCTTATCTACAGTGTTTTATGTGCATATATGAACATACACAAAATGCAAATACACATACACATAGAAGTGGATAAGAAGAGCATATGGGGATAAGAAGCATTTCCCTCCATGTGCACATATGTCAGAACTTTGAGGTAGACCAAACTTAAAAATCAAAGTTATGAATACTAAAACTACTTTTATTATAGGATTACACTAACAGAATCTTGCAAGACTAAAAGTACTTTTCACCTCCATGCCTTTATCTACAAGAAATCTAGGGAGGTTCAAATCTGAGACATTATCTCAAATTATGTATCTGCTTCTGTTCAGATTTCTTTTATCTGACCATTGTTTCAATTGCAGCTCTTCCTCCTATTCCTGAAGGTTATTCTGAAAACCCATTAGCCATATTGGATCCAGTGAAAGTCTGACCCAGCAGAATTGCATCTAACTGTATTTATAAGTTGTTTTGCTTTGAGTTCCTCTGATACAAGGAGATGAAAAATCAAAATATATAATAAAAAATTTCTATTTATTACTTTGTAAATATTACTATATTTGGAAGAAAAATGCCCTAACTTCAGTTTTCTATTACTGGTTTTCTCCCATGGCCGAAAATTTTGATATTTAGTTTTTGCAATGTTACAGTAATGTCTATATCAATATTTTGAATATTTGTTCTTGATGGGACATCTAGACTAATAAAACAGAGTGCTTGAACATAGAGATGCCATGTTGTTCGCTCAGCTAATTACAGAGTACCTGTTCTGTAAGGATTTATTCAATTCTTCTATCAGTGTGATTTTAGAAGATAGCATAGCATTGATTATTATAATGGTAGAGATATCACAGAATAATTACTTTCAGAATCTTTTTAAAATAGCAATTTTTTATAGTGATACCTATTACTTTAATAAGTGGTAAAATTATTCAGTGGATTACATATATAAAGAAATGGACCTAACTTTGACTTAAAATATTTTACAAATTACTAATTGCAGCATTCAAATTTTGGAAAATTTCAATTTCCCCTATTTTTAATATGAAAGTTGAACATTTTAACATTTGAAATTTAGTTGTTTGAGACAAGACTGTTTCTTATGATTTCACCAGTCATCTCATGAAATAAATGTGAGTTGTCAAATATTAAACATATTAAGCACAGTTCACTAATTCACAGATAAATAACACTTTGCCTAATAATTAAATGCCACTGAAATATTTGACTAGATATTTTGGGATGTGAAATACTGAGCTCAAATATTTATGAAATATTCAGTAAGTCTTTACATGTTGTTAAATGTTTAAAAATGATAGATATTTAAATTTCCAAAGGAAAATGATGAAGAAAATTTTGAGGAACTTATTTGCTATATACAATTTGGTTAAATACGCTCATACTTTGGGTACCAGTTTGGACATTTTTGGATATTTTGCACACTATCCAAGATTTTCTTATGCTTATCAGCAATGCCCAATTCCATATCACCAGAGGGCAGTATTAATAGACTTAATCCAGCAATATGTCAGGTCTACTTTGCCACTTTTGCATCTCTAGAATTAGACATATCAGCCCTCTTCTCCTACCTTACTTAACCACCAAACTAAAAACATGCCTTTGCTGATCTCCTAGATTTTCAGAGAGGAACAAAATAAAACTTCATTGAATAGGTTCAAAACTTCATTGAATAGGTTCCGAACACCACTAATTTTATTGCTAATATTGAATAGATTTACGAAGGGGAAAAGGGAGTGTTTCTCCCCCAACACCTTTGTAAAAATTCTCTCTCTCTCTCTCTCCCTCCCCCCTCTCTCTCTCACTCTGTGTGTGTGTGTGTGTGTGTGTGTGTGTGTGTTATTAATGGTAGCAAAGCTCATTAGTGCTGCCATTTTCCACAAATTCAATTTCTGAACCTTTGAAAACACATCTCACAGTCAGTCATCACTCCATAACTCAAAAGGCAACCTATTTAAATACAGGGGAAGAAAGCCATACTACTCCTCTAGTACCTCATTGCTTAGGACATAATCCTGGTGGTGTCTTTTTTTCTCTTTTTTCTCCCTTCTTTTCTTTTAACCATACTCACCAGGATGTACCAACTCCAAATTGCCAGAACCTCTCCTTTCTACAGAGAAAACATACCCGTGTCCTCTATACACAGGGTAGAAAAATAGCACTGGTCAGTGCTGCACAATATACAACAGGCAATTATGATTCAAGTGTCCAAATTATAATCAGTTTGACAAACGTCCACAAGCATCTTCATTCTATTTTATATTTTCAGTAAGACAAGGCAATCATACAAGCAGACAATTCCATCAGGGAAGCTTGTTAGCTGCTTAGTCTGTTAAACCCTGGTTGCCATAGCATCTAGAGTTGAAAAAGCAGCAGATTGGCATGAAAAAGCTTGTCGACAATTGCCCTGTCACAGCATGCAAGCCAGGTCTGCTCAGAGGCAGTACACTACAAGTTTTCTTTCCCAGTTTGTACTACCCCATGCTGTTTAATAATATCCATTTACTGGTATTGGGATTGATCTAGTGCAGTGTAAAATCGTCATCGAGTGACATTGCTTTTCACTCGGTGTGACATTTTTTTTTATTATTATTTTAACAAACTAGGACCTGGCAATTAATTCGTAAATGCAATTTAGTATATTTACCAGGAGAAGCTTGTGTAAATAGGTTATGTCCACTGGGTGGATGAGGAAAGGGGGAGAGAGAGAGTCTACTCTCTGCACATTTAGTGAGATAATCAGGTTTTACTAAATAGGAAAGAAATCTTTTCAATGGCTTTTCAAACAAGTTCAGCCTAGTTAGCCCTTAAACACCACAAAGGAGTGCTTTGCATTGTGAATGCGGTATTATTTAAAACACATAGGTAGAGTATACCATCTTTTTTTTTTGTCACATAATATAATGAAACCAATTACCAAGCAATACCAATTACCAGTTTGCCTGGTGATAATTCCCATTTGACAAGTGTGTGTGGGAAACTGAATGGATGGCAAAATATTTTTCATAGAAATCCTATTGCATGCCTTAGATTTGTTTAGATGGTAAGGCATTCCCAAGAATGGCCCATCCTTCCATTAAAATTAATATCTTCACCTTGGCCAATTCCTTTCCATAAGCTACATTTGCCAGGAATAATACTTAATTATAATGTAAGCCTTGTTGTCATAGTCAAAAAGAAACCACAGAAGGAAAGAGAAAGTCTAGTTATAAAAATGCACTTTATTTCATTATCTCCTCTTTATCTGTTCTGTCACTTTGCATTTTATTTCTTCCTTCAGTGCAGCAATTCTAGTAAATCTTGAAAACTATACAGTCAGGAACACAAACTGATAAACCCAGGAGAGTCCATAGACGTGGATTCTTTCTCATTATAACCATTATCAAGACGTGAATTTTTACATCAAAATTGCTTCAGTCTTTCTTCTATGTGTTGCATGAAGATTGTGGCTTTTTCTAAAGCTACAACTAATTTGTGTTTTACCAAATCCATCAATGCCCCCAATAGACATCATAATTAAGACAAAAATGCAAGGAGCAGCAAGGCTCATGTAAATTGCATTAGAACTGTATTCAGAGTCTTTAAAAAGGGAATCTTTCAAATATTATGTTGTCTCTCTTTTAATGTTTTTTTTTCAATTCACAGAGAAGGCTTGAGTGAAATTTTCATTTTTATTTGACTTCATTCATCTGACTTGCCATGCAGAATACAAAAAGTTCAGTCTTCTGGAGGTTAACAGTGTATATTTACTTTAAAAGGTTTTTTGTTATGTTCCATGTTTCAAGCCTCTATAATTAAGGGTCTGTTAACATTTCCATTATACTTCCCCCACCCTGTTCTCCAGGAGTTTATAACTTACAGCAGTGATAAATATTAACCTGAAGCTGAAATTTGTCATATATACTCTCAGTCTGGAAATAGCTGATTCCCCCTCCCTGAAATCTACATGTCCAATTTTATTTATTTTGGTTTGGAAAATGGATCATTCTTGCATGTAAAATAGTGAAAGGATGGATAGCCAAGAATCGAGAGGTCAAGGGGCTTAATGATGACCAAAAGCAACATTTAGACACAATTATTGAATACCTTATAATCATCCTTTATAACTCCAGACAAATAACAAGATATTCACCTGCAATAGCTTAACATACTTACAAATGCTATTCAAAAACCTTAACAGTTCTGCAGCTCATGCACTAGCAAACTGTAAAGTTGACATGCTTAAGAGATCTGATATGCCAATTGCTTAGGGAGTCTATAATTGCATGGCAAAGTGATTAAATCACAATTCCAAATGCTTTGGCTCACCAATCTAAAAGTGAATATTATGCATAGGTCAAAACATTTATTTTCTTGATCTAAATGCAGAATTACAAAGTGCAAACATTACAAAAGTACCTTTAATTTTTTAAAAAACAACACATGCAGTCTTTCATAATGCTGACTGTAGCTGGCAGGGACAAGGAAAGGCATATTTGTATGATGTCAGGACAGGAGTGAATTTTCTACAGTTTAGGAAAGGAAGGAGAGAACTTGGTCCAAGGATAGAATACATATTATGGAAGAATCCTTGTATTTAAGTTACTATTAAGTTATCCTTTGGTACAGCCCAGTAGAGCAACACTGCACTAGTTGGGCTCCTAAAGTGGCCACACATTTTCTAATTTATTCTCATTAAACCAATGAAGTCCAAAGTGCCTCTATATCAATTGTATATTGTCCGTGGGCTTTGAAGTATTGGTATGAGTGTCCCAAACAAGTCCCTTTCGTGTGAATGGAAGCTGTATGGAAGCAGGTATTGGTTGTATCTTTCCCTCAGATTCATATAGAGAAAATCATCCAACAATTTTAATCTTATTGGTCTGCTGCTGGAAGATGGACCAAAGCCCAAATTACAACTTCTGCTTAACTGATGGCGAATTATAATAGACCCCTCTGGACATGTACAAGTCTATTCCTTCACCATTTGTTTTGAGGCAATTAAGCATATCCAATAACTCGGCAATTAAAAAGGTAGTGTTTATGTATGTCTTTAAATGGTAAATAATGGTAAAATGGTGCAAATTTGTAATGTTATTATTTTAAAACATGATATTTTTATTTCTATCGCACAGCACAACAGTACATTCTTATCACCTGTTTAAATGCTGTGGGATTTGACCTAAATATTTTCAGTTCTGAGTGTGATATCTAGGAAACATGTGTCAGTCGCTATTTGTCTTTTAATTAATGCTGGCAGCATAGAGAAAACTGCCGTACACCTGAGATTTACTAAGAAAAAAAATGTGTGTTTAAATATTTGTAAATAGGAGGCAGTAGTGAGGGAGACAGAATTAGGTGTCACAGTAAATAATAATTCAGTAACTCATAAAAGAAACATCACATAACAATAATCCTTACCTGAATAAAAATAAACATTTTCTTTCAATAGTTATAAATAGCAAGCATAATGTCAAATAGCAAAGTGAAGGTTAAATGTTTTATACGTGTCAGAGAGAGATGCCTTAGAATAGCTTGTTCTTTCCTGTTGTATTTCCTTCTTCTCAAATGTTCTACAACTGCCTGAAAGCACATTAGCTGCCAGGTGTCACACTGATGTCTTCATGCTGCAGCTTACGGACGTGAATTTACTACGATCTATTTAATCATCAGTGTATCGATTTTCCTCTGCTTTCCTCCATTTTAGCCCCATAGCAGGCTCCTGTAATTTCCTTTGGACAAAGTGTAACCAAACTGTGCTAAGTGATGTTGATTTGCAGGCATAAGCAAAGGGGTAAATATAAATTAACAAGCGATAAACATTTTACAAGTAGTAAGTCAATAAAAACAGTTCTCCACACTTCTTGGTGGAATGATTTTGAAGCAGGCTCTGAACAAAGGTGTCCAAAGAAACTGACAAGAGTCTAACAGCATTCTCTTTCCCTCCCTCCCTCTCCCTCCCTCCCTCCTTCTCTCTCTCTCTCTCTGTCTCTCTCTTTCTGAGTGTGTGTGTGTGTGTGTGTGTTGTGATTACAAATTGATCAGCCTAAAAGCCTCAGATGCAACTGAATCAGCCGTAAGCTGCTGATTGAAAGGGCTCAGTGGGAGCTGCTATTTGTTTGTTAAACTCCCATGATTCCAAGTAGATAATTGGTCTGTGAAGTTCAGGTCAGAATCCGAATTTGTTTTCTTACTTCTCAGCTGGCTGTGCACTGATGATTTCAAAACTTTGGTGTATATATTTAGCCAGCAGCAAACCTAACAACTTTAAAGTAAAAAAAAAAAAGATGCCCGTGGTGGGTTTTTTTCAGGTGCTGAATGGAAAGCACCCCACTCCAGAAACTCATTAATAGAGCCAAGTTATGAAACTGATTTATTTCTGTCAACTCGTTTCTGGAAAACATGACGAGTATGAATACATATTGTTGGCGCTGAAAAAAGCCTGACAATGCATCCCTTGTGAATTTGATTATCTATTTTATTGCCCATGTAAGAGTCAGTATCTTATTATACCCTCAGGTTGCAGCTGTAAATGGATAAGGATTTAGAAGACATCAAGAGAATGTGAGTAAATTGTAGGATCAAACAAGGTTGTTGATTCCTTGCAACCTATTTTCTATGTCTGTATTTGTCAGTGTTTTTCTTTTAGCAATGACCAGCTCCCTTTATGTGCTTAGAAAAGAGATAGTCTCAAGGGCTATATGCCAAAGGAGCTGTTTATGAAAGCAGAATGGAGCAGTGTTTGTGTTCTCCCTCTAGTTTTTCCTATCAAAGTCTCCATAGTAAACGAATTGGCTGCTTCTTGTATATGGACTGCAGCTTGTCTCATCAGCTGGAGAAACTACCATTATTATGAGGATTATTATTTACACATATTCTGAGAAGGCACACAAATGGATCTGGAAGAAAGAATTCCAGAAGGAAATTAAGTGAAAGTAGTTAGTTCTTTAAAGAAAAAAGGATAGTGAACTTACTGAATCGCAAAGGTGATGTAGACTCTAATATTTTACCCTGAATCAGGAGAGGGAAACAAGCTCAGATTGTTTCTGAGGGCTGAGGGATGCATTAAATTTTGTGTGACATCCAAAGCACCATGCTCAAAAACTGGCTCTGGACATGGTGATCAGAACGGAAAAGCTATAAAAGGAAAAAGAAAGAAGGTAGGGAAAGCATGTAGAGCATGGTTTCTGGAATCCATTCAAACCCCTGAGGGGGAAAAAAACCCTATTCCAGGTCAGATGACTTAGAGGAAAAAGAAAGAGGAGCTTCAGATGAAACAGTCAATGAAATTGCAAACTACTATCTCTTGCTGTAGTGTAGGAATATATTGGGGAAATGTTTTTCTGGATTTTATTTTTCCTCCACAGCCCCTGGTTAGATCTTTTTCTTTTTTAGCTTCTCCTGCCATAACAAATTTGTTCCCACTCTATTCTTTCTAACATCCCACATTCCATTCAGTTGGAAAGAATAAATAACCCCAATCCTGGTAGAGCTGAGAAGCTGTTTTGGAGAACCTTGCCAGAGAGACAATAGCAAACTATGCTGCTACTTCAAGATGACAGATTTAAGCAAGATTCTACTAGTGACTCAAGGCATCTTCTAGAATCATCCCAGAGTTGTTAATAACTAAAAATTTATACTGCCTCATTGATGTCTGGGTGATATTGGAAGATTTTGTAAGTCTCTATTGGGGAAATGGCCTTGGTGACCCGTAGAAGACTCTGGAAGCTACTGTATATCAGGCTTTCTGAGATGACACATGTGAAACAAGTTGCCCAAAAGGTCGGTGTTATTTTTCTTATTAACAGATCCATTATTTTAAATGGGGGATACCTGGTTCTAGACAGAGCTGAAATGTGAAGGTACTAACTACATAGTTCCAACAAGAACTATGAAGTGAGTAAGAGTTTTGGAATGCTATTATGAAGAAATGAAGGAATACAGACGTTACCAAATCTATATTGGGATAGTGCTAGAGAGAATTTTAATTACTGTATATAAGAATCAATATTATAAATTGCCTGGAAAAGTTGTTTGCTTGCCAGAATCAAATAAAACTCAGGTACTGTTCAGCAGCATAAGGCCCTTTCTATATAAAATAGCTAGACAGATAGTAATGTATAATAATGAATATTCAACAAAGTACTTTGAATCTGTCTTGCTGTTACTTTCATCTTGTTGTGGCTCTTGAAAAGCTATTTTGAAATGTTTGCAGAATCCCTTCCAAGGCTTTTCATAATTCTGTCAGTAAACCTGCATCTACAGATTGCCTAAAAAGTCATATCCATGAATATAGAGGCTGACAAAGTAATTGCTTTCTTGGCCTCAATTCAGAAGAACAGGCTATTTAGGAAAGTGCTGAAACAACTTGAAATGAATGGTCTTCAAAAAATGTATCTTTAATTAAAGTGTACGGTATTTTGAACCACATTTCCATAGCTTCCCGTCTTCTTGAAAATATATTTTGTTCTGTTAGGACAAGGAATTAGACAATGGAATAAGTGTCTGTAGTGAGCTATGAAATAAATCTGCAGAGACGGCAGCATGCAAAATTCAAAGGAAGACTTCAGGCAGACTTTCACGGGACCACACTTTTAATGTCCAGATAACCATGGGGTTATATTTCATTCCTAAATTAAATAAGAAATTAAGCATTGTCATCAGTTGCTGCAAATTACCATCACAACTATAAGAAAGGGGACACAACCTAATGGTTGATGGGCACAGAAGTTATTGTCTGACATCTCAAGATCCACACTTGAAAAATAGGCAGACACACTCCACCCCTTTTGGAAGATTTCAAGTTTTAAAGAACTAAATGAGTGTCTTAAATGAGTGTCTTATCAGGGAGACTTAAGGCAGCTATTTTGCCCCTTGGGCTTAAAATAAGAATGGTTTATTATGGAAAATAATTATGTGTTTGCTATGGAATCTGCATGAGACAGATATATAGATAGCAACACATGTTTAAAGACTCTAAGATGATGGCAAACCTATGACACATGACACGTCATGATGTTTTTGGTGTCACATCAGTGTTCACCAACACTATTCTCAAAAGTATAGCTCCCCCTTTGACTCATGATTTTTAGAGGCTGCAGGAGAATGGGGTGGAGTGCCATGCAGCCTCTAGATCATCGGTGTCAAACTTGCAATGTAATCACGTGACGTATTGTGACTTTTTTCCCCTTCACTAAATCGAGGATGGGCGTGGCCAGCGCGTGATGCATCCAGCCCATGGGCCATGAGTTTGACACCCCTGCTCTAGACTACTCTGGAAGTTGTGCAAAAGGGCCATGGTCTTGCATGGTCTCACACAATCACAGGATTTGCTTTCACATGATTTTTGAAGCTGCAGAGGCCACAGAAAAGCATTCTCCAAAACCACTTCAAGAATGAAAACCTTGTGTGACCCAGAGCTGTCTTACAAAGTTCCACAGGGTCTTGTCAACAAAAAAGACAACACTGCCTGAAAGTAAGCAGTGCCTGGCAGATCCTGGGGATCACACACAACATTGTATATTTTTTAAATAAATGAATATGTAAAGAATTGCATTTTCTGAATTTTTGACATACCAAGCCCAAATGTTCATCATCACTGCTCTAAGGAAACATATGACAAATAATGCATTATAACAATGAGTCACTTGACTCACAATGTGTAAGATGATGATTGTTGTTTTTTTCCCTAGTCTTGCTCTACTTCAGCATTCAAGAACTACAGATATAGATATTTGGAAATCTGCAATAAGGCCATTCAAAATGAAGTTACCCAATATTATGGAAATATTGCAATAGCCCTTAAGGCAGTATTCTGTATTCAGTACATTCACTCAATATCCAATAATTACATTTGTTCAACCCTATCTCTTTTTGTTTTACTACTCATGCAGCTTTTTCCTATGCAGTCAAATTCATTTTATGTTTTTCCTGACATATCTAACTCTCCCATCTATATAACATTGTTATATAGTATACCCAACCATTTTCATTTATGTTCAATGGTCTTTTGGAGTGGCGCAGCTGTAATAAGTAGTAGTAGTAGTAGTAGTGGCAGTAGTAGTAACAACAACAAGCAATCATTTCTCCCGAAAAACAACATTTTGTTCATTACTTACCTTAAATTTTCTGCATTGTCCCATCTTTAATAAACATTCTTCTAAGGTACACAAAATCATCTACTGCATAACTTTCAATCATTCACTCCATTTTTTTTTTGTCAAACACAAAACTGATTTTAATACATTGAGTTCAAAAACCATATTTCTCAATCCATTGTTCAATCTGTTTAGTGTTCACTGCAAATCCTTTGAATTCTTATATGACAACATTGCATGATCTCCATGCAAAAATATACATACTGTATGACCATATCAACAGTCAATATGCCATCACAAGCATCCATTATATATTGTCCAGAAGCTCATTAAACAAACAAGGGAAAATTACACATCCTTTTTACCTTCCTGTCTTATTCTGATTTATGTGTTAAGTATTCTTGTTATTTTCAGGTATGCATTACTTTCATCGTCTACTCTTTTATCTCATTCAGCAGTAAATGTTCAAGACCATATTCATATAAAACATTCCATAACTCAAGTCTATTCAAGCCTTGATCATTCACTTTTTCTAAATCAACAAAGATAAAATAAACTTTCTTCCAACATGTTTTACGAGAAGAGTCCTCCATTTCTCTAACCGCAATAAAATAGCTTATGTCACCAGACTCCAAATTTTGGGCTTAGACAGCTTAGAACACACTGCCATAGTTTCACCTTGTATCCTCCAAATATTGCAGATTGTTGCCACTTTTATCTTCTCAGTTAGAAGCTCAAACACTTTCCCAGGCAAAATTAACCAATCAAGCTCACTGTAGTTTTTGCAAGTAGCATTTCTTCACTTTTATTTTTGTGTATGTATAAGGGATCAAATATAGCAGACTCCCAATCCTCAACCATAGAAACAGAAATACATTAAACAGATTGCTGACCCATTCCATATCAAATCACATCCACATATAACTATTTCTCATCTACACCTGCAGTATTACTATTTTTCAAAATTCTGGCAGTATTTATGACTTCCTTTTCATCACATGTTTTCTGGACGCTACCACTGTTAACATTTGTTTCAATTCCACTAAAGTATGCAGATTCATAAAGGATGCATTCCAGCATTCTTTTACCAATTTCATCCAAAATAATTTCATCAATTTTCTTTCCATTTTATGTACTCTGTTGGAATCTCTCTACCTACTTCTTTTTTGAATTCACTTTTTAAAAACTTAACTGTCCCTGGATTTCTGGGTCTGCATTTTTTGTTCTTTTTTATTATATAGTAACTTTCTCTCTCCTTGTTTCTTCATCAATCAGTCTCCTATTCTTTTTTTCCCTCATCCACAGACTCTTTCACTTAATCTTTCCAACAAGCAGTTCCATAGTTCCCATTAGAAGAACTCCACATATTACTGTTATCCTGAAACATAACTCTTTCAATCTGTTCCAAGCAGCTTCCACATCCTATTTCCCCATATTAACTTTCCATTTATTCTGTTGGAACCAAAGCTGAACTTTCTTGTCCTGCATTGCTCCATTTTCACTTCTTTCATGTCCAGTCTTCATCCTTTTTGATCACTGATCTTTCAATCCATGTCCATTTTTCATGATTTATTCTTTGCACTATCAAGAAATGTTTTATCCCAAATTCAGAGCCTATCGTCACCCTTATATCCTTCATTTTTTATATTTCATCATAAGCAAGCAACTCAAACATGCTTTGAAATGTATATTCATATTTACATTCATTCCTTTCTTATATATGCATATGGCTTACATTTAAGTCATTATTTATTCCAAAAATAAATAATATACGTATTCAAAACTCTGGTTTGCTACATCAATTAAAATAAAGGTGATGTAAAACAACATAAAATGCTTAGAGAACTCAAAACCATACAACTGGCCCATGCCAAATGGGGCAAGAAGAAATTTATTTACATATTTATTTAGTGAAATAATTCATAGGGTTACACATCTCAACATGGTGACTTTGCGCAGCTAGCAAATAAATAGTAATGCGGTATTAACAGTATTAACAATGCAGATCAACCTAGCTTTCAGTAGCAGCAGCCAGAGACCAGGGTCCAATAAAGGAACTCAGAAGAAAACTCTTGTAGGGTGAAACATCAAGATTGCCTTCCCCATGAGCAGCCCTCTTCCACATACCTGCTAATATCTCTCTTTGCCCATCACCACTGTATCTGCCTCATTTTCCTCCACAACACTAACCTATGAAACCCCTCCCACAAGGGGTCCATCCAAACCTATTTAACAACTAAAGATTTCTATGAATCACTTCTAACCTGCATTATGGAATTTTTGATTCCAGTTAGCCAACTGCAATCACCCACCCACCCATCATACTCACAGCCCACTACCTTCTCATTTTGGGGACAAGGGGCCAGAACAATTTCTTATCTTTGACTATCAGGTGGTACAACCCAGAGACTCTCTATTTTATGCCTCTCACACAGAGAAAGGATAAATGATCAACTCCAAACTGCTTATATAATCCTACAGCATCCATTCCCTGCTTAGATTAAAGGTCTTTTTCCATCCAATTTTAAGTCCTTTTGGTACTGCACAGAAGAATCTTCAGGCACATATTGCTAAAAAATGGCATGAATGGAACAAGTTCTTCTCTCACATCTTCTCATTGCCATGAGTTAAAGGCAAATGGATGTTTTCCCTCTTGGATAACATTCACTTAGAATATGTGTATATTTTTTTCTAAAACTCATCTGATTCATCTATTTTCTACTACATTTCTCCTTATCTTCAGTTTACAAACATACAACATATCATTTTTTTTCTTTGCTATTTATTTCTCTTACACAGATACAGGTAGCGCTCAACTTACAGCACTTCAGTAACCTTTCAAAGTTACAGCGGCACTGAAAAAAAGTGACTTACGACCATTTTTCACACTCACAGCATCCTCACGGTCACACGATTTACAATCAGATGCTTAACAACTGGTTCATATTTATGTTGGTTGCAATGTCCTGGGGATCATGTGATCCCCTTTTGTGACCTTCTGATAAGCAAAGTCAATGGGGAAGCCAGATTCACTTAACAATCGTGTTATGAATTTAACAACTGCAATGATTCACTTAACAACTGTGTCAAGAAAAGTCGCAAAATGGGACAAAACTCACTTTTTTTTTTGCTTTGATTTATATGCCGCCCTTCTCCGGAGACTCAGGGTGGCTTACAATGTGTTAAGCAATAGC
>JANHZT010004023.1:22072-33477 GCA_032468215.1 Stegonotus admiraltiensis
AGCACCAGATACATCCACAGCTGAGCATCCTTTCAGCTTTGGCCCAGGTGTTTCACGCTTTCTGGCGCTACTAGTACTAGCCCTCTGCTCTTCCCCAGTAGCATATTGAAAGCCTTCCGACCTGAGGGGCTCATCTTCCATATTGTTGATAACAAGCATCAAGGTCAATATTTCCCTTAGGCCTACATACAATAAAACTACATTGAGCTTTTTGACTGTCTTTATTTATTGTTGTTGGTTCAATTGGTATGGGAAGCAACTTCCCAATAGGCCTCTGTAGTGAAATCGACATACACATTGGCCCCACCAAACCACACCAAGCTCCTAAATTCCTTATTTGTGGCTCCTAAGACTATTCCACTGGCTAATTTCAACAATAATTCCCAACCAAAGAATTATGTGATTTCTCACTGCCTAGGACAACAAAACAAGGATGTGTATATCTTCTTTTAGATGTCACACTGTGAAAATACAATTCTTTCAAAAAAAATTAAACTCCCAGCCTCAGTTCTGTCTAGTTTGATGAAACCTCCTAACACCAGGTTGATTATTGCAGTCCTTGGCCAGCCAAAATTGTCAGTCCCCAGTGGCAACTAATCACTCAACCTACTTAAACTTTGTCCTATTTTTAAACCCAATGTTAAATAGAAAAAAGCTGTTTATAATAACTTTAAAAACACTTATAATAATTCCATGGAAAGTGACCCAAAACTTTAAATATTTTGTAAAATGGTTTATCTAAATTGGGTTAAATGTCAAGCAAAGACAACTGCCTCACATTATAACTGTTGATCATGATATTTTTTATATCTAAATTTATACAGTAAAGGGAAAAAAAACATGAGCTAAATATAAAATGTTACCAGATGCAAAGGAAGGAGGAGGATTGGGTTTACTGCATTTGAAATTGTACTTAATTGCTTGTTTTGTGGTCTGGATAAAAGAATGGATGTTACTGACATACAAGAGATAATCAGAAGATTATGACCTGAAGCTTGGATGTCGTGGATATTTATGCTGTGATAAAGTTAATGTGTACTTTAAAAATCATTTTATTAGATATGCCATATTGAGAACATGGAACAATTATAAACCTGGGTTATGCCCGAAAACATCTTTATGGGTCTGTATCAGTTGTGTTCCTTTTTGTGCTCTTTTCTAGATGAGGGGGTCCTTGACATGTTCTGTTTAGTTTAATTATTGCAATGCAATCTACATAGAGCTAGTCCAGAACCCTGTGATGGGCATACTTAGGTACCCCTGCATCATGAACTGTACTGGCTGCCAGTTTGCTTCTGAATGTAATTGAAGGTGAGGTTCAATGCCTGTGAAGTCATATACGGTATAAGGACTGGTCCAGTGGTGGAATTCAAATCTTTTTACTACCGGTTCTGTGGACGTGGCTTGGTGGGCTTGGTGTGGCTTACTGGGCATGGCTTCGTGGGCGTGGCAGGGGAAAGATACTGCAAAATCACCATTCCCACGCCACCCCAGGGGAAGGATACTGCAAAATCACCATTCCCACCCTACTCTGCGGCCAGCCAGAGGTGGTATTTTCCGGTACTCTGAATTACTCAAAATTTCTGCTACCGGTTCTCCAGGACCTGTCAGAACCTGCTGAATAGCACCCCTGGCCTGGTCCCATAAGGCCTTATGAGGCTTACCTCATCTAGTATCATCTTGATTAATCCGAACAGACAGAATGGGTGTGCTCTGGATTCCATTAAACAATGTTATCTTCTGGGACCCCAGAATCATGCCTTCTCTATAGCAGGGTCTTCTGATATTCAAATGCCCCCCCCCCCTCCTTATTGGTGTTCAAAAAACCTAGGTCTTTGCAAGCGTGATTGAAACTTTCCTTTTTCCTTTTTTCTTTTTGTTGTCATCTGAGTTAGGCATCTTTACCATCTTTATACATTTTTTGTTTTATGTTGCTTTATGTTGTGTGTGTGTGTGTGTGTGTGTTTTAGGGTTTTGTAAAGGGTTTTTTTTTGTAGGGTTTGGGAATTGGGCAGCATAAAATATTTATCATTTGTTTGTTTGAATGTATATGGAATTGGAGGGAAATCTTATGAGAGAAAAGAATCAATCATTTAATTCTGTGGCTTGTACACACTGGTCTGGTGACAGCTAAACAAGCTTCCCTGTCACTAATTTCAAAATTATGCTTAACTCTTTTGAGGACTGGGGGGGGAAAAGCTCTTTGGGAAAGTAATTCTTTGAATTCAATATCTCAGTTGTGATGATGATTCCTAAACTCATAATAAATGTATGACAGATTATGGTGCCTCAGAGAAATTTCTCAGTTAGAAAAAGAAATGCAATTTTAAAATACATCTCTTTCAAATATTTAAATAAGCAATACAATTAGCCAAGCACTTAGGGTTTATTAGCTACAGCAAGTAAAATTAATAAGTAAATTCAGCTAAAAATGATTATGTGTCACAGTATATGGTTTTTACACTGACATTTCACATAATCTGACTTTGCTCAAGGAGAAATCACTCATCTGTTAAAATTACTTCTAAAAAGCTGTCAAAATTGGAAAACCGGCTGTCAAAAATATGATGTGAAAAGTTAAAAATGGTGAAGTATGTTGCTTTAGACAAAAAAGAATCCTTGGGAATGGAAAACCTTCATATAGCTTCCATACTCAAAAAATACCTTTTTCTAAACCATGTTTGTTTGTGGGTGCATATTTGTTTGGCCCCACGGGTGTTTTTAGACACTTAATATATAATGTACTATTGTGCAATGTAAGATTTAATGTTATTTAAAAAAAAACCTGCATAACTATTCTTCCTTTTTTTGGGTATTCGGAAATTATTATAAATATTGGCCAGCATGCAGCATATTGAACTGCCCATGTTCCTGTTTCTAATTTGGACGTGCTGGCAGTTGTAAAGCAGTAATTCTCCTTGCCACATAACCCAAAATGTTGTCTGTGTTTCACATCATCATCCTAGTATTTTTCCCACAAATGCAGAGTCCACTTTTTAGATCAACAAGCGCCATCTTGTGCAATCAAATGCAGCATCTGGGTCATTTTTCATGTCCGCATTTATTGCATCTTAACATCTTTGCTTTGGCCTTCCATGTAGGCACTTTCCAGTGGGAAAATGGGCAGTGATGTGGGCAACAGTGTGGGGTGCTGCTTGTAGAACATGATTGTAACACTGTAGACATTTCTCCTGTCATTTCTCTGATATTGGTATGAAAAATTGCAGGAGAAACACCTACAGTGGTATGGCAATGTTGCTAGTGTTTCACTTGCAAAAACCAAATGCAGTTTGTATCTTTTTGGAGATCAGGTAACTACATCTAGCAAGGTGTGGCAGATATAACATTTCCTTGGTCTAGATATATAGTTGAATTCACAGACTTCTGGTTTTTGTGATATATTTGTCCATAATGTCTATTTCATTTACTTTTGCTTTGGTTTCCTCCAGGGGTGAAATCCAGCAGGTTCTGGAGAACCGGTAGCGGAAATTTTGAGCAGTTTGGAAAATCGGTAGCAGAAATTTTGAGTAGTTCAGAGAACCAGCAAATACCACCTCTGGTTGGCCCCAGAGTGGGGTGGGAATGGAGATTTTGCAATATCCTTCCCCTGGAGTTGGGTGGAAATGGAGATTTTACAGTATCCTTCCCCTGCCATGCCCACCAAGCCACATCCACAGAACCGGTAGTAAAAAAAAATTGGATTTCACCACTGGTTTCCTCCTCTCCCCAACTTCCAGTGTCTGGTTCTTCTGGGCATGCTCATTCATGTTCATTGAAGATGGATGGCTGCATGAACTTCTTTTTTGGTTGATATCTATTACTACATGATTTTTTTGTGGTTAATAAGGGCAAAATTCTTATTTTTGTAAGCCACCTTGAGTTGCCATGTACGAATAGGCAGCAATATAAATTTTCTAAATAAATAAATACATAAAAATCAAGCTAATATTTGGTAAACATGGAATCTTAGACAGTCACCTGTCATCAGTAAAGGGCTGGTTATTTCTTTTGTGCTGATAAGCTAAGGATTTTTTCCCCTTCATTTATTTACTTCTACAGTGGCAACTGCAGAGAGATTTGTGAGTAAATCTGACTACCTTTGGATACAGACAACAGGATGTGTATGTTATTTTGTTGAAATGTTAATAACCTATGATGATAAGATAGGGGGAAAAGATGCTGCTGTAGAGGCCAGACACATTCAATGTGGTTTGATGTTACCTGCATTGAAGTCTGTTTCAGAAGAGAATAGTCCTGTAGCACTGATTTGAAAATAAGAATGAAGATGTAATATGACCCATATCTGCATAGCCATTGCAATGTACAAACAGTAAGTTTTCTGAATATTTTAATGAAGTGAAAGGGGTTTTCATAGATGGTTTTGAACTAATCGAGAAATGGGAGTACAGAAGAACCTGCTCCTTCTTATTTATTTAGCAAATGTTGCTTAAATATTTCTTTAAGAAGGCTGCAATTTTATGCCTACTTACCTACTACCAAATTTGGTGACATTCACTTTGAACAGACATAGAGTAGAGCAGCTTTTTCAACTTATCCACTTCCTTATGTCTGAGCAAGAAAAAAAAACATTCTTCTAATGCCCTTGTTATTTTTGCAAGTGGTCTTTCCTTTTCATTTTTGCTTCTGCCTGCTTAACTTTGGCCTTATCAAAAGCAGAAGCTGGCCCTCACTGCCAGAACTGGGCTGTAAAAGATTTTCTTAAGCTGTGATTGAAATAAAGAGATTGTTCTCTGAATGTCTTGTTTGGATCAACCTGTATAAATATTCTTTGGAGTTGAAAGAGAATATATCACACGGTGAAAAAGAGGGGGAAAATGTTATTATGCTATACGAGGCGCATTGAAATACCATATTTTTTGGAGTATAAGACACACTGGAGTATAAAACACACCTTAGTTTTGGGGGAAGAAAATAAGAAAAAAACTGATTGGCAGGTGGACCACCTCCCAGAATATCCCCAATCAGCTGTTTCCAGGAGTGAATTTTAGCACCAGATTCCTTGGTTGTGAGCTCTGTGCCTTGCTTTTTTTTGTTTTTGTTTTTGCTTTTTTTCCTGCCTCTGAAAGCCTCTGAAACAGCTTTTTTTAAAAAAAAAAAGCCTCTGAAGCTCTGTATGGGGGCTTCTCTTCTGAAGCTCTTTTTGGGGGCTTTTTTCCTGAAGCTTCATTTCTGATGCTTTTTTCAGGCTCTGAAATCTCCATTTGAGAAGCCCAGCAGGGCTACATTCGGAGTATAAGATGCACCCAGATTTTCACCCTCTTTTTTAGAGGGGGGGAAAGGTGTGTCTTATACTCTGAAAAATATGATAACCATACTCCTGTTTCTTTCTCTTTTTTCCTTTTTTTTTTTTGGATGAGTTCTCTATTCCAAATTTCTATTCACCACTTAGAGACAATACAATGTTTGGAGTACACAAACATGTATGGCTAGTCCTGAGAAAAGAAGGATTGAGGGTTACATTATAGCAATATTCCAATATTTGAGGAGCTATCACGAAAAAGAGGGGTCAACCTATTTTCCAAAGCACCAGAGCGTAGGACAAGAAACAATGGATGGAAACTAATCAAGGAGAGAAGCAGCCTGGAATTAAGGAGAAACTTCCTAACTGTGAAAACAATTAACCAGTGGAACAGCTTGCCATCAGAAGTTGTGTGTGCTTCATCACTGGACATTTTTAAGAAGAGATTAGACAGCCATATCTGAAATTGTATAGGGTCTCCTGCTTGAGCAGGGGATTGGACTAGAAGACCTCCAAGGTCCCTTCCAGCTCTATTCTGATCGATTGAGGTTCTATATATCAGAGGTGATATATAAAACCTCACACTACTTCTGTGATAGTACAAACTTAAATATTTTGAATTCATATGACTATGTAACAAAAAGGTCAGGCTCAATTCTATTTCAGTAACAATCCGATCCAATTTAGTGTCAATGAATCATGCTTAGAGCTGTTTCATTCATCACTAATTCACTATAGTCTTAACATGTTTCACTGATTTGAACTGATGAGCTTTGCCATGCAATAGAAACTATTCCTGTATAGCACCAAAGTAAAACAGTTTAAAATCAAGTCGTGTCAAATCATCCCTAAGATTTAGTTATTCGTTAATTTAATTGTTTTCCACCCCAAATGAAATGTGCTGTATGCAAATTAAATTAATACCAAGTGTCAGCATTTGAGCAATGCTCATTTCACTTCCAATGATTTTTTCCCCCTTTCCCTTTCCTTCATTTGTTTTAAAAGAATATTGGTCCCCCAACTCCCTCTGGCATTAACATGGCAGAAAAACTCATATCTTCTCTGGAATAGCTATCAACAAATCAATAATACCTGGTGGTAAAATATTTATATTATACTTTACTGGGAAAGTGAATTTGGTTTTCTGTTTCATTTCAATGGTTTGTGCGCATAGTGGCATACTTTTCTTTGAAAAATGAGGGGATAGAATTCTAAATGCTGTAGTAACTTATCTCCCAGCTATCAGCAATTGGAAAAGAATTAATAAAAATAGAGGCCCTTTTACTTTTCCAGTGAAAGACATTTTAACCGAAGGCACACAGGGCAGTAATTAGTCGCATCTCACATTCACCGTCATTGGACACTAGTCCAATAGATCAAACACTTTTGAATGCGACCTACTTATATGGTTGCTGGGTCATAATTTTGAATAACAGCACCGTTCGTGCAATGTGAGAGAGGGGACTCGTTTTAAGCCACCGAAGCACTCTGAAGTCTAGCGATGTTCAAGTACAACCCTGTGTTTATGTAGTCCCCAAAGTGTATCAAAGCTCAGATCCACAGAAATAAAAGAAAAGTCAAACAAAACAAGCATTAGACTGCGTAAAATAAGGTATGGACAAGGCAAACAGGTGAGGCATTGTTTAGGTGGCTAAGGTAGATCAATATCTGTACTTGCAAGCCAGGAATTTTGCCCGCTTTCCTCTGGCACTATGCAGATCATCTTACGGCCCGCAGACAGACTGTCGCCTAAGTCCAACTGACAGGCAACCTATTTCACCCCTGCAAAAGGGGGGGAAATCATAGCCATCTTCACTGGAAAAGAAGGCATGTATGCTGCTATTAAATCACTCCAGGGCATACATGTGAAATAATATACCTAAGAACTACTTTCTTCTGATGAAGTTAAATTCATGTCCAAAATAAGCTGGGCTTTCTTTCCTCAAGGCCACACTAGTATATCTATTATGGGACTTATTGCTCTAGTGAAAGATACACATTGTCAGGACGGGAAATTATTTCTGTGACACACGCTCTCCAGCTCCCCCCACTTACCCTCCATACACCATTCACACATAAATTCCCTTGAATTACCACAAATAGCATCGCGATAAGCAAGCTTCAAATAGAGTGAACTCATTCATCAGGCAAAATGATCCATTTTATTGAAGTTCACCACAAAGCATTACTGATCTAAGAGATATAGTCTCCTTTTTTAAAATTAGCTATTTTAGTTGATAAGCCTTTCATAAAACACTGGGCTTAAAATATAGCTAAGATCAGTAATGCCTGTGTACTCAGATACCCTTAAAAACACATTCTTGTATTTTGGACAGTAGAGCTACAGTATCTTCAATTTCAGCAAACCATGTGCCAGTTTCTGATAATTCAGTCAAGGAATGAGGAAAGCATTAAATTCATGCTTAAATTAATTAAATTAAATTAATCACATCAGAAAAGAGGAATGTGTAGAATATAGTCCTACAAAACATCACTTTTGCCTTCCCATAATAGCCCACTTTCTTTCACTTTCTTCACAATAGAATCCCAACTAGTAAATCTGTTTATGTTCATTTAAAATGTAGACATTAACTAGATGACACTCCTACAAAAGAAGACATTCTTTTGCTAAGAGCTTACTAAGAGTGATAATGTTTACTTACCTATTTAAAGTCAAGTCAAAATTGACCAGTCAATAGCAATGTTAAGAAATCTGTCAAATAGACTTGCTTAGATTACTACCTGATGTCAACCTAGCAGTGTGTATGTATGAAGTTTCAACAAAGTGCAGCAAAGTATGTGCTTATGTATCAACAATGGCATGCCGTATGAGCATTTCTAATTTGCCTCATTGCAATTAAATTACAATTCTTTAACACTTTACTATCAGAGGTAAGGATTCAATTTAGAGGATGAGCCTTTATCGATCTCAGTTCCTGCTACATGTTCTAATATGGTTGTCTCCTAAAGAAACATTTCCTTTGAATAATTACATTTATTCAACATCCATTTATTCTTGACCCTATCTCTTTTTAATTTACCACACATATTTCTTCAGAACCCCTGTCCCAATCCATTCCAATTACTTTTAGGTTTTCCCTGGCAAATCCTACTTTCCTGTCCATATATCAAAATGGGAAGAACCACATACAGCTATTTTCACTTCTTACAACACCCATACACTCTTGTAGCAGGTCATACATAACCTAACACATTTCTTCTATCATTTGTATGTTATAAAAATTTCTCTAGTTTTTCCCCATCTTAAATAAGCATTGTACTAAGGCACACAAATTCATTTATGGCTAAATGCTTTTTCACTATTTATAACTTACAAACATACATTCCATTTTTCCTGTCAAACACAACTTCTTTGATGCTGCATACATTCATTTTCAGGTCCATATTGCTCAAGCCATTATAGAATTCATCTAATATTTGGATTCTCAGTCAATCATGCCATCATCTACATATACCAATTCACCATTAATAAGTATTCCATATACATTTATCAATAGACACATTGGGGATAATACAATTCTTGTTCAATCCCCTGCCCAATGTAGAACCATTTGCTAAGTTTTAAAAAAAAATTCTCAAGCATTGCATAGTCACTTTTTTCTTAAGTTCAACAACCAACCAAACATTCAACTGCATATTCATTGCAAAAGTTTCCATAATTTGGGCCCATTCATTTTACAATTCACTTTCTCTAATGGAACAAAAATATTTTTTCTAATATTCTTAAATTTTCAGTGGCTGTTGTAGAGCAAACATCTTCTCTCCAACTACTAAATTGCCACTGCACCATCCAAATTCTGCACTTTGTAATATCTCGTATCTAATTGTTGCTTTTAATTGGGATTCATGATTTTTCCTGATTGATATTTCATTATATGTTGTTATTCTTTTAAATTACTGTTTGAGATGTGTGGGTATGTGTATGTATGTATATTCATATATATATATATGAATGAAAGTATGTCTGTTTTAATTGCTTGTAAAATTGCAAGAGTCAACCACAATTAAGATTGTCTGCCAACATAAATAAATTGATTAAAAATAGATAAATAGTTTAAGATTTCTGCAGTCATACTGTCCACACCTGCCATCATTTTCAACATTCTATTTTCGACAGTTATAATTTTCTTTTCATCTTTTTTTTCCTTGAACACTAACATCTGGAACATTCAAGAAATCATTCCTGTACAAATCTTTAAAATAATCCTTCCAGCATTCTCTCAATTTAGTTTTACCCAAATGATTTTATCACCTTTTACTTTCACTCTGTGAAGCTCCTTGTTTAGCCCTTTTCATTCACTTCCATTGTATTTTATTACTGAAATCACTGTACACTTTTTCTGTTATTTTATTCAGTCATCTTAAACAATAGATCATATACTCAGCTCAAGCAAGAAGATCACAGAAAGTGATTATAAACAACACAGTTGTCAAAATGATTCACTGGAACCTCTGTACAGCTTGGTAGGAGCTTAATGTTGTAAAAAATAGTCAAAAATGAGGAGGTTAGAATATTGCAGGATTTCCAAATACAGACTGATAAGATCCATAACCAGATATTACTGTGGTTAAAAAGAAGAAAGTGTGAATAATTTAGGCAGCAGTACTAGAGGACAGTGGAAGACAGAGAACTGGAGAATATCAGAAAGTATCAAGATCTGAAAATCAAAACTGAAAGTATATGCCAGAAACCAGCCATAGTGGTTCCACTGGTAATTGGCACACTGGGTGCCATAACAAAAAATCTTGGACAGCACTTGAAAAATGTGTGCATAGACAAAATTTCCATCTGCCAATTGCAAAAGGCTACACTGCTTGGATCCACAAATATGCTATGCCATTAAAACATCCTAGGTTCTCAGGATGAAGTCAATGTGTATAAAGGTCAACACCAACTAAACAACTATCAGATATATCTTCATATCACTGTGAATAGACACCAATAATAATTCTAAAAATAGGACAAATTTAAAAATAGTATTGTAAGAAAATAATTCCAAAACTGTTTACCATATTGCTCAGAGGCCTCCTTGTCTCTATAGGGTAACACACATGAAATGCCCTGAAGATTCTAGGATTATGCTTTATAATGTTCTGGATGAGATTTCAGATTTACTTTGGAACATGCACATATTTTGTACAAAGCAGAATAATACATTCCCCTTGTAGATTTACTTCAGACAAATTTAGCAATTTCTTGACATGCATGTGTTTGCTTGCCCTGAACTATTTAATCAGAAAGCAATGTTTGAATGTTGACATTTCAAGATCAAACTCAAGCTTTACTCTAAAGACAGAAAAGCATGTTGATTTAGTCCCCAGAGAGTAAAGGTCACTTCTCTATGCTAATGCACATCACATCACTGAATGAGAATAAGTGCTTAGTTCCTCCAAGGAATCATACAAGTTACTGATTTTGTAATCATTATTTTCTGCTTTCCCTTTCTTTATGGCTGAGGAAATATAATTTACTCGTCAGACTGCAGTGGTTGATATAAATCTTTATCTTTCCTTTCAAACAGGTTTTTCTGAAATATTATATTATAAACAACTGGCATATTTAATTAAACAACTAGCTTATTCTGAGCAGAACAAAAGAGTGTGATTATATTAATTCAGTGTGTGGACCTGTGACCTAATCTGAAAGAAAATATGTTCAGTTCCACAAGGTATGATTAGTTTAATTCCAAAGATAGATATGTGACAGAATTTAAACCAACTACCTCATATCTATTCCATATCTTTGTGATTGCTCAAAAACAGAGGTCCCCATATAATGCCAGGTATACATTGATGGTAAGATTGATAAACTGTAACTTTCTTATTTAATGTTTATTGCTAATCTTTAATTGGTCATTAACTGAAATATTCATCTTAAAAAAACTGATACACTTTTAATATATTGTTTCAACTAGCACATTCAAATAAAAGTAGCTCTGAAATCTACTGAACAACCAAAGGTATGTATGTATGTATGTATGTATGTATGTATGTATGTATGTCTGTCTGTCTGTCTGTCTGTCTTTGGTTGTTCGGGTTTTCTCCCACGTAAAATTGGAAGTATCTTCGCGCCGTTTCGACGAAGTCTCATTCGTCATCTTCAGGCTGGTGCTTTCGGCTTCGT
>JANHZT010004024.1:28075-54387 GCA_032468215.1 Stegonotus admiraltiensis
TGCGTAAAGAGTCCCGATCCAGAAAAGGGCGCAACTGGCGTATCAGGCGAACCTGATAGAAAGCCCTCCTGGCCACGGCCGTCATGTGCTCTTCCAAAGACAGCCGAGAATCCAGGAGGACGCCCAAGTTGCGAGCCCTCTCTGTGGGGGCCAATGATTCGCCCCCAATGGCCAGCGATGGCACCAGCTGGCTATACCATACATTTTGACGTTCAAAAACTGTAGATGGGGTAAATTTAAATGATATAAAAATATAAATACAGTTTACTCACAGCATTCCGCTTGATTAATTTTTGCGATAAAACCTCATCTTTGGCTGGAATGCTATCATTGTTCCCTTATACAAGGGGTAAAATAATAAGAAATAGTGGGGAAAAAAACCCAAAAAACCATAAGGAGATTTACTTTGTCAACTGTGCCTGGGAAAGCATATGGTAAAATTTTGATCAAAAGGAATGAGAGGGGATAACAGCAAGCAAAACTTGGGCGCTGCAACTTTATGTCATCGAAGGATGCATTAATTTAAGCACTTGTTCACTCTGAATAACAGATGACTGGGTGCCAATGGACTGACACAGATGTGCTTGTCTGGCTCAACAAAAAACGTTCTCAAATCTGGACAGCACTAGCAAGTCGCTGTTGCCTTTGTCCAACATCTGCAAGATTAAAGGAGAATTGTGTGGGTGCTGGTCTAAGCAATCCATGGAATTTAAGTATAGGTTAATATCTCTTGCCTCATAGCATTGCTCTGGTTAAAATCCTATTTATCAAGCATGCCAGATATTCATCAGTATCTTATTATAATTTGTTGCCACTCCTGAAAGACAGGAAGAGCAGAACCAATGTAGAGAAAAGTAATTATTTGAAGCTGAGATTTGAGTGCTAAGAGTTTTGGCCCTGACGATCCTGTGGGTTCATATTGACCATGTGTATGTTTTTTGGTCATCTTAACCTACTTTTACTGATTTTTGGATTTTTTTTTTAATTGGCTGTGCTATTTCGTTGTTTTTAATTCTGTGAGCCACTCAGAATCACATAGGTGTGATGAGCAGCTATACAAATTGAAAATAAAATAAAATAATATAGTTGTACTTTTGTTTTTCTAAATGGGAGCCAAACAACAACCCAGAAGAGAGACTTTTCAAAGCAGGTCAACATTAACAGAGAAAAAGAAAAGATTCCTCTTTTCACAGAATAACTGGTCTTGTCCACAGCCTCTTTCTCTGTTATCCTTCAGGAAGATAATAAGACTTTTAAAAAAGAATAATAAGTCTGAATTTAATTAATCTGTTATACTTCTAATATTTTATCTACTGTTTTTATAATCTTTCAGATATTATTTATGGCTAATTATTGTATTTGTTATTAGTTGCTGTTTGATTACTAATTTTGAACTTTACGGTAGGCTATAATCCACTGTATGGAATTATCCCCAAAAAGATTACTAATTCTTATATTTATTATTTATTTATTATTGACAACAACCTCAATAATAAATTCAAATAAAGAGGGCTGTTCTACAAAACTATTATTTTGAACCAAGGAATATTTTCAAAAATGAAACAATGCTACGTTGCTTTCCCAGCACACACAGGATTCAACTTCTCCATTTTTTTTCAAAATAAAAAATAACTCAAATAATATCTGTTTTCATGAGCAAGACTTCATGGTGCAGTGGCTAGAATGTAGTATTGCATGGTAACTGTGTCCACTGTCAGGAGTTCGATCCTGACCAGCTCAGGATTGACTCAGCCTTCCATCCTTCCAAGGTTGGTAAAATGACGACCCAGATTTTTGACTCTGCTGACTCTGACTCTGTAAATTGCTTAGAGAGGGCTGTAAAGCATTATGAAGTGGTATATAAATCTAAGTCTAAGTGCTATTGCTATTTCAGCCACTTTTATTCACAATTGTGGAGTTTTTGTTCCTAAATCATATAATAGTTTTGCTGCCCAGAAACATAACTAGTCTTCTTCCTTTTAGCAAATGTAGATTAAAAAAATAAATAAACATTCAGAAATATGGGGAGTTTATGCAATTATTAGGTCTTTAGATATTTGCCCTCGAATATCTATCCAACCTCGAACTGGTATGCTGAAAGTTTCCAATGGACAGATAGTAACAAAGAAATCAAGCAAAAGAAGAAGTATATTGAAATTCTGTAAAATAGAGATGTCGATATTTAAAATACCTAAGATTTCCCCAACATATAGGAACCTTTAATGCTAGGAAATCAAATTAGATCAGTACCCTGTTGTTTACCAAGTTACAGGAAAGGATGGAATACTTACTGAAATATGGCAAGCAACAGAAGATGAATCAGGGGTGAAATACAGTAGGTTCTGACAGGTTCTGGAGAACTAGTAGCGGAAATTTTGAGCAGTTCGGAGAACCGGTAGCGGAAATTTTGGGTAGTTCGGAGAACCGGCAAATACCACCTCTGGCTGACCCCAAAGTGGGGAGGGAATGGGGATTTTGCAGTATCCTTTTCCTGGAGTGTGGTGGGAATAGAGATTTTGCAGTATCCTTCCCCTGCCATGCCCACCAAGCCACACCCACCAAGCCACATCATGCCCACCAAGCCACGCCCACAGAACCGGTAGTAAAAAAATTGGATTTCACCATGAACAAACCTATTCCATACTAATTTAGGTAATGAAATGGCTGCAAAGAAATCAACCAAGCTCAGAGAGCACTAAGGACCCCTCATTAATGTGCTGCATTTCACATGAGAAACCACTAGAATAGATTACTATGAAAATCAGAATTAAAGCAACTCAAAGGTAAAAATAAACCCTAAAGTAAATAAATAAATGTTAGATTAGAAGAATCAAGGCTTTAAGATGTGTATAGGG
Organism: Stegonotus admiraltiensis; assembly: GCA_032468215.1. Lineage (NCBI taxonomy): Eukaryota > Metazoa > Chordata > Lepidosauria > Squamata > Colubridae > Stegonotus > Stegonotus admiraltiensis. The sequence goes on from JANHZT010004024.1 coordinate 30,931, forward strand.
TAGTAAGGGAATTTGGTGCTTAAAAGATATTCACATTTGCAATATTTGCACATTATTTCACATTTGATGAGGGAGCTGCTTCAAATGGATGTATCACCCATCTTCAGAAATTTCAGATAATAGAAATATCTAGAGAGGTTATTAAATCCTTTACCTTTAGCTCCTCAAAAGTTAACTAGATAGCTTTAGTGTTATCTCACGTTCTGAGAGAAGATACCACTCTAGTATTGGAGAAATATATTTTCCTATCTTACTTGCAAGAGATAAGCGTTCATCTCCTTAAAGGCTCTTTCTTTACTGCTTCCATCTAATGGAGTTTCCCTTAGTCCTGTCTTTTTCCATTTTCAGGAAATAAAACAAGCTTCTTTTCAATTTGAAAAACTTTAAACAGTAAATTTAATTCTTTGTATGAGATTTATTTTTTGTTAGCTTCCTTGAATAATTTATATTAGAAAGGTAAGAAATAAATTATATGCTAAGCTATTCCTTATTTTTGACATGTCTGTTTTTATCTCAGCCTTGTATAGTTAGAGATATTACTAGTTTTCTTACTTTTGGAACACATTTAATCTAAAGTAATGATTAAAAATATGAACTGCAGAATGTGGTATATTAAGCTGGGACCAGAGCAGATGTTTCAGTCCCCAAGAAATTATTTCAATCCTTTTGTCAGTCTAAGATATCTTAAACAACAAAATAGCTTACTATTTTGTTTACAAAATAGCATATACCCCACTCTGAAATCTTTGACGAATAATCCAAAATAAAATCAAGTTTATGAGCATTGTATTTCACCAAAAAATAGGGAGATATACTACCAGTTTATGGCTTCAGAGTTCTTTTCTGCAATCCAATATACCAGTGATGGTTAACTTTTTTGGTGCTGGGTGCCCAAAGCAAGCGTGTGCTCGTGTAAGCACATGTGTGTGTGCCCAAAGCCCCAAAATGCAATGCGAGGGCCCCCCATGCATGGACCCACCCCACACATATGCGTGTGCCATGCATGTGCAAGTGTTCCCTGTGCATGCGCCCACCTCCACACCCCGTTTTGGCTTCCAGATTGGTGCATGAGGCTTTCCAGGCCCAAAACAGGGCACTGGGGTGCCTGTTTTGGGCCTGGAAAGCCTTCTGCACCAACCTGCATTCCCCTGCGCATGCTCCCCATGCATGCGTGGCAGAGACATGAAGACCAACTGGCTGGTGGGAGGTGCACATGCATGCGTGGTGGAGCTGGGTTGGGGCAACAGCTGGTGTGCCCACAGAGAAGGCTCTGCGTGGCACCTGTGGCACGCGTGCCATAGGTTTGCCATCACTGCAATATACTCAGGAGGATCACCATATTGGCTTTCTTGATATGAAATAAACACACTGTTTATTTCAGTTGTCCTGATACTGAGTTGTCCTGAGTTAATCAGTTGTCCTGATACTGAGTGATATATGCAATTGAAAGTTCCTTTTAATTTTCATTTAGAATCTAAATGTACTTTATTCTTGGGAACTCCACTGAAAAAAATCATGACACTGACTGGTGAGATAATGAGATATCTGAGTGGATCACATTAAATAACAAACCATAAACTTTCCCCAAGTTTGTAAACTTGGTTTTCCTGGTATATTTTATGTTGTGTTACTGATGTGATTGTTGCAGCTATACAAGCCAGCTTGGAAAATAAATAGATTTGTAAGAAGGTAGGATTTGAATTGTGGCAATGGAGTAGCATCTCTTCTCCTTCCTGATTCTCTTCACTCTGAATCATAATGGTTTTTTACTATCATTTACACTTTTGGGATTTTTATAATAATAATACATGTAAACCATTGGATGGGTTCTAGCTGTTAATAGTAAAGCAATACTTAAAACTTAGGGTGAATATTTTTTTCTTTTTACTTCACGTTAATTTGATTTAACATATTTTCCTAATTCCATTTATTCCATGATGCCCTGAATATATGAGAAGCAAGTAGACTATCATTATGATATTAATATTGATAGAGGTTTTTCTTCTTTTAAGTTTTTAATCCTGTTCTGTGAGTGGGTAGGAATTCAGAAATGAATTGGTTGTAAAAGAGTGTTTAAGCCTTTAAGCTCAGAAATTCAATTGCTACAATAAAATACCATGATGTCCTTCTGAAGACACTCTAGTTATGTGCTGTGGATCAGCTACCAACTTCTATTGGCTGTGGGAAATATATGTAGGAAGATAGTTGCAAGAAAATAATGGAGGTTGTTTGATGAAAGTTTGAGTGAATGAAATGTGGCCACTGTGCAAAAGAGAAAGAGGATTAGATGAGCAATTGAAAGGGGAAAATGGAGAAGGAGAGAGTGGCAAAAGAAAAAAAAAAGAAGTGTTCCTGTTCAGTTTTGGCTTTGACCCTGTTTGTCAGGCTTTGTGCCATGCTTCGCAGTAAATCTCAAGTACTGGGCAGGTGGGAGTGGCAGAAATCTCACAAACACCACATACCTAGATTAGTTTTTTGATAGCAGAGAAGAATGAAACCACATACACAAATCTGCTGTTGTAGTGGTAATGTGATCAAAATTCAGGCACCTGGAAATTGGCATGTATTTAAGGTAGTTGCAGAGTCCCAGGCTCCTGATTTTCCCAGGGGATTCTGACAAGCAAAGTCAATGAGGGAAGCTAGATATGCTTAATGACCTCATGATTTGCTTAATGGCTATGGGAAAAAAAGATTGTAACATATGCACAACTCGCTTAACAACTGCATTGTTTAGTGATGGAAATTATGTGCCCAATTATAGGCATAAGTTGAGGACTATCTGTATTTATAACAGCTGTTTGACTATTATTCCAAATGATACTAAATAAAAATATTTTTTCAGACTAAAAAAACCACAAATATTGAATTTTTATAAAATATTGTATTATTTGGAATATTTTGGATTATACATATTATTATTATGCAGTACAGAAAATTTGTCAATGAACAGGTTCCTAATCTTTGTTTTTTTAAATTTTCTGCAGATTGTTGCTCTCCAAAATATTGATTATGTCACACTAATTTACTCTATTGTTCTTACTCGTTTCATTTAGCATTAGACTTTTAATACAGTAGATAAAAGTAAAGCAAGCAAAGTCAACTAACTTTTATTTCTGTGGGCTTTATAGCAACTCCTCTATGACTGGTAAATATTTGAAAACATTGTTTTATGTACTACTTAAGAGTCAAATATACATTGTAATTGCAATTGCATTGACACAGCAATTGCATTTCTAATACAAAGAGATTGAAGATTTTGGAAGTGTTCTTTCAACTAATATAGTGTACAGAATAGCAGGATAAGGAAAATGAGTAATTGGTTTGCCTTAGGCTAATATGCAAATCAACACAGTTCAAAGAAGCTAAAAATGATCTGAGTAGGAAGAAGCTAATTCAAAGTGACAGCAGTTTCTGTAAAAATTATCCCACTTAAGCTAATATCTTAAGGCTTTATAATATTTAGCTCAGTGACCCTAATAGTTTACATTTCACCGATGATTAGTAAAATGTTACTAATATGTATGAATAATTAAATACAAGTCAATATGTTAATTTTCATTAAGAGTTCTATATATATATATATAATTTGAAAGTACTGGATACAATTTGTATTTAATGAAAGAAAGGTTTCAGTTCCTACATTGGTCTACCACCAAAATGTTGGTGTACAGTTTTCTTCTTCTCATTTTATGTCTTAATGTATGTTGCTTACATATATATATACATATATACATATATACATACATACATACGTGTGTGTGTGTGTGTGTGTGTGTGTGTGTGTGTACAGTTAATATATATATTCTGTTTTTAGACAGGTTCAAGTATTTGACTTTATTTCTTTATTAATATATAAGTACATTTCATAAAGGGGCTGTTGATATATGTTCTGGCGATGGTGCTTCTATCCCTCTAGTCTATCCTTCTTAACAGTGCATTTTTGGCTATTACTTTATGGTTTCTCTTTACATTTATATTCCTTTCTTTTTTAACATACTGCCAAGCTTGAGAAATACTGGTGACATGCTGATAAAAGTCAACTAGTGGTTTGACAGAAAGGATCTTTCAAGTACTATAAAATTTAGCAGAAAAATAATTATTTAGATTCATCTGTATGAAAAATGAAAAAGTCAAAGTAATATAGAGAGTACGATGTTGGGCTAGGATTGAACAATCTCTTTAAATCTTGATTGGACCACACAATTCATTGGATGACTTTAGGCCAGTTATTCTTTATTTCCTCAATTTATCCGTCAAGTCTTTTTCTCTTCTATGGATAGAGAAACATTTCCCAAGGGTCTATGCTGGGATGTAAGGAATTTATGTGGACATTGGATAAGAAGGGTCAATCTTGTTACTCTTTGTATAAGATGATCAACTCATTTGTACAAAGAATTGCCTCCCAATTCTGTAGTTCAAGAGTTTTAAATATGACCTGTGTGAGCCATTTTGCTCTTTTCAGACCAAATAGATCTTGCATGTTGAATTATACCATTTCCCCCAAAATAAGACATCCCCTGATAATAAGCCCAATCGGGTTTTTGAGTGCATAGCAATAAGGCCAAACGCTTATTTCAGGGTTCAAAAAAATATAAGATAGAGTCTTATTTTCAGGGAAACACGGTATATGATACAATGTTTATTCACATTTTTAAGAAAGTGCCTATCAGTTGACAACAACAGTTTCCAGATTTTTATAAAGAAGTTACAAATAGGAATTGCAGCAACTATAATCTCATATATTCCATTTAAAGTAATCATTTTTTTTTGAGTAAACTGACATTTGGAGAAAAATCAGAAGGCAGAAGGTGAGTGAGCAGATCCTAAAGGAATACTTCATTATGGATTTCCAGTCAGCTAATTATAGCTCCTCTATAAAGATGGCATAAGTGGCTGAAGCGGGACATTGTGTGGTTCTTCTCCATTTTCCTTTTTACATTGTCACTGACACTTAGGGATGCTAAACAGCCAAGGAACCTTTCTTCTCTTAAGGAACATTGTTCCAGGTTTTGAAAACACTGAACAATATATTTTTATAACAATATATACAATATAACAATAAATTTCTATAAACCTTATAATTTCCCTGAGCATTTCAATCCCTCTTGTTCTTTAATTTTGAAGGCACATATCCTTTTAATTTGCCCTGTACTCTAGTGCAGTATGTAGAATTTGAATTTCTACATACTACCATGTGCTTTGAACTCTGATTTACATTTAGCCGAATGAAACAGTAATCCATTTTGCTAATCTCTCATTAATCTTCAATGTCCTCACTATGAATTTACTACAGAGTTTGAGGAAGGTAATAGGATTTCCGGACTGAATGTAAAATTTCACTTGAAGGATATTGGCAAAATGAAGGACAAATTCCTATCTACAAGCTAGCAAACATTTTAAAAAATAATATTTGCCTATTTAATGGCACTTAAAACTGGCAATAATAATTAAGAAGGGCAATGATCATAGAAATGGAAAATGGACAGTTAAGAAATATGAATTATAAATAAATATAAATATATAAAAATGTTTAATAAATTGTATCAAGTCTGCATTTCTCTGTATACTTTTATGTGATTAAACCATATTAATTTACATAAGCCAACCATTATTTTGTAGCAGACAGCATATAATAATACACATTTCAAAATAATTTTGTTGTTAACTAGGAACAAAAATACATTGTGTAATAAGGATGCAACTTCCTTTGGTGAAAGAAGTGAAATATAGTCACTACTTTAGTGCAATAGCAGAACAAAAGAAATAAAATGCTTTATATATTCATTGCCCGTAATGTAACTTGTGGTGTATTTCAACAAAAATTTTAAACCTGTAATATAATATTGATAAAATATTTTCTTATTGCACATCTTTATAAAAAAATGAAGTGAAATCATTCTGTAAGAACAGTCAGTTTTAATATTCATTGCAGACAAGGATATATATCTCATTCCACACCCATTTTAGTACTGGGACCTAGCAAAAAATCTAGAGAATATAATTGAACCTGGCAAGCTATTCTATAAGGTCAAGCTTTCAGTCTTGGCTAATCAGTTTAAAAGACAGATTTTTTAGAAACCAATACTCACCAAAACCATGAATTTAAGCTAATAATTTAAATATTTGGGCTTCGGGTATATTCTGTCCCATCTGGAAATCCTCTGCCTAAATTCATTTTAAAGCCCAAGAAATGACAGCCCATATAATACATTTTTCACGTCAGAGTACTTTAAACAAACTAAATTCATAGAAATAATAAGGCATAAAAATAAATTGTGTAAAAATGCACATTACATTGCAAAGAGTGAGCACAATTTACATAGAGAAAAAGTGTTGTTCTATACAGAAATGTGGATATGTTATAGATTATATTGCTAATACATGGCTTGAAATGGCCATAAAAATCAATGGAAGAAAAGAGAACTGACCCATTTTGGTTCCCTTTTGTACTACTTTACTATTTCCCCTCTTTCCTTCCCAGGGCAAGAGAAGGTCTTTCTTTTGGCTTGTGCCTAATTTATGCAGCTTCAGAAACTCATCTTCAGATAATCTGTCAGATATCAACGAGATACCGCCACCTCAGAGGAAAATGTCTGAATTCCACATCACCACAGAAGATACTACAAGAAGTTGCAGCAAAGGGGTTAATGAGAGTCCCTGGGCTAAAATCTGCAGTGTTTTTAAAATATAGCAATTCAATTGAAATTTAGCTATAATCTTTACCAGAATATTATTGACATTATTTCAGGATGAGAATTAATAAAATCCTGGATTTATTTTACTTTTTTTTATTTTCAATATATAAGTCATAACAAGTACTAGCACATGATGGGCCTTGATTAATTCTGAAAAGCAAAGCTAGGTATAGTACAAAGAAAGGATTGTAGAAATTATTTGGAATCTGAAAAAACTTTGGCAGATGGCATTGCCAAATCGCTATAGGTAGTCCTCAACTTAAAACCAGAATTAAGACCAGAATTACAGTTGTAAGTCATGGTGGTCATTAAATGAGTCAGCACATGACCGCACTCTAATTTTATGACTTTTTTGCATCAAACATTAAGTGAATACTTCAAACATTAAATGAATTCAGTTTAGCCAATGGGTATTTTTTGACAGAGACCGCAATAAATACTGATTTCAAAAATTGCAATTACATGACATGGAAGTTGCAAACTCTGGTAAATGCCAGTCGGTTGCTAAATACACAAACTGCAATCACATGCCTGCAGGGGAAGCACTTGTCTGAACTTCAAAATCTGGTTGTAGGTGCGGTAGTTCTTGAGAGATCTATCATAACTCTGAACTTACAACCAGTCACTAAGTGACTACTTGCAAATTGGGAATTACCCTTATTGTACAGTTGTCAAGAAAGCAACAAGGATTTGCCCAAGTTCAGGAGTTGAGTTCAGTTTCATAATTTCAAATAGAACTTTCAGGGCAAGATCAATTCTAGCAAAACAAATCCTAAGGAAGTTTCCTGTATCTTTTAGCATTCTTCTCAAATTGGTGCATCTATTCATTTCCAAAATTATTGCATGTGTTTTTACTAACATACTACTTAAGCATTATTTTAACAGTTCATCAGTATTTCAGATAGTAGTCTGGGAAATGATGTATCAAAGTGTTAACAATTTTTAACATAGTTAGAAATGCTGGATATCTATTGTCTTTGGAAACTGGACAAATATCTAATTTATAAACTGATGATTCAAGTATTTTGTGTTCCATTATGTCTATTCTCCAATAAAGTATGTTAAACAAATCTAGACATCTCATAGGTTGAGTGGTGATCAAGATGGACCTGGACTCATCTCATCATACATATCATTTTAGGGCATGGTTTCACTCATCTTCTATTTGCTATGTTGCATTTTCACTAGAGGTAGTCCTTGACTTACAACCATTCATTTAGAGATCATTCGACTTTATAACAGCAGTGGAAAAAAGTGACATATGAGCTGTCCTCACACATATAACATCACAACATCCTCCCATCACATAAATAAAATTTGAGTGCTTGGCAATGTACTTTCAGCAACATTCCAGAGTCATGTTATTGCTATCTGCAACCTTCCCAGCCAGCTTCTGACAAGCAATGGGGAAAGCCTGATTTGCCTAATGATTAACTTGACTGCAGTTTTTCATTTACTGAACATGGCAAAAAGGTCGTAAAATTGGGTACAATTCACTTAACAATTGCCTTGTTTATCAACAGAAATTATGGTCCCAATTGTGGTATAAATTGAGGATTACTTGTATTATAATAATGTATATTTTGCATACCAATTAGAACATGTAAAGGCCACCAACACCCTTTTCTTCAGAATAATGAAGATGATAGCTATCGTACTTCCCACCATTGTCCTATAGGCTTCATTCTACCTGTAACCTAAGTTCTTTCACATATATAATTGCTATTTAATTTCTTCCTTATCAACGTGGTAGTGCTGAATTATAACATATACAAGCAAAAAAAAGTCTGCTTCAAGTATTAGCAGTCCTTTATCATCTGTTATCAGAATACCTATTCTGATATTGCTATTTGAAGAAACTGCAGGTATTGCATCTAGAGTCCCAAAGATGACTTAAAAACAACAACAGCTGGACTTTCTTTGTTTTTCCTTTCTTCAGTTGTGAAGCTTCTTGGATAAGAAGTGAAACATCTTCAAGAAAAAACAAAGGAAGTCCAGTTGCCTTTTGAAATAAGCATCTTTGGCACAACCATGACCTGAATGATTGAGAATCTCCATAGATACTGCATTTAGTATTCATTCACTGTACATTTTGTGCTACCAGCTTCACAAGATAATAGAATAATGATTGCCACAAAGAGAAAAATCAAGCTATAATTTCCTTTTAGGTATCTAGCTTAATTCATTTGCTAAATCATACAGTACTTGTTTCTGTCAAGTGAAGATTTTTAATAAGTGATGTGTTGCTGGGCCCAGGACTTTGCCTATATCAGTCTGCAATTCATTTCACTGAGCCTTCACCCATGAAGGTACATCATTTTCAGTTAATTCCTGTGGTGTAGGCTGAGGCTCAGGTCAGCCTCTTCAGCTTCTGAAGCTGAAGCTGATTTTTTCAGCTTCAGCTCTTCAGCTTCAGAATCTGAAACTGAATCTGATTCAGGTTGATTTTTATCAGTGAACTAGTTTCCTCTGGCTTTCCATGTTCTCAAGCGATTTTTATCCTAAAATCATAGATTGATCTATTCTGTAGACACATAGACAGGCTACCCTCCTTATGTAAATACAAAGGAATAGAGACCTAAAAGCAGTTTGCCTGTAATGGCCCCCATATTCTAGAACTCCTTCCCCTGGATATTCAATTACCCACCCCCCATTTTTTAATTCCTCAAAGCATAGACAATTTGTGTGAGAGCAGCCATTTTACCATAGCATAGCTGCATTATTGATTTTAATTCTTCTTATAAACCACCATTTGTAAATATATTGGGCAGTATAAAAGTATTGTAAAATATGTGGATAAATAATTATTAAAACATTTCTTATAAAAGGTAAGGCATCATTTAAATGGGGAAAAATGATTTTCAATAATAAAGATTACTTTAGCCTAAATCAAAGGTTTTTTTAATTAAATGTAAGATAAAGTTAAGATATATAAATAAAATTTCCTCCCTATATACCATCTCATAAATTTCACAGGCTTAAACTATTTTCAAATAAAACATATAAATTTAATTACAGATTTTTTTATTGGAAGATTCACTTAAAGCTAAAACTTTTAGCAGCAGGTATATAGTAAACCAAGCTAATTTTAAAATTTATGGTATTTAGTCCCACATCTTTATTCTCCTCAAATGAAAGGCAAAAATATAGATAAGCTTTTTGAATGAATTCTGTTACGAGAACATTATAGCATTTGCATAGATCTTCATTTTCCCCAGAAATTGCTGATTAATAGCAATAGCTCTTGGACTTATATACAGCTTCACAATGCTTTACAGTCCTCTTTAAGAAGTTTACAGAATCAGCCTCTTGCCCCCAACAATCCGGGTCCTCATTTTATCGATCTTGGAAGGACGGAAGGCTGAGTCAACCTTGAGCAATTGAGTCTCAAACTGCCAAATTGGAGGCAGCCAGCAGTCAGCAGAAGTAGCCTGCAGTACTGCATTCTAACCACTGTGCCACCATGGCTTATGTGGTGTCTAATATATGTCTAATGAATTTAGAGAAAAGAAAACTGTTCTTAATTGCTATTTTTCCCATTAACTTTTAAACAAATATCAGTACAGTCAGTGGTGGGTTGCTCCCGGTTCGCCTCGGGCGAACTGATAGTGGCGGCAGTGGGATGGTCCACCCACCCAGACATCATCAAAAACGCTCTGCGCATGCGCAGAAGTTTCTGCACATGTGCAGAAGCATCATGCGCTACCGATAGCGAACCAGTAGTACCTGGATTTGAAATCCACTACTGAATGCAATGTAAGCCATTTCATTCACAGCAGGAAACTGTGTATTTAAGTATTTAGAGTCGGGAGTCTCATTGATTAATAAAGTGTCTTTTTCATATTAAAGCTATAGTATGGAACAAGTTGAAATATAAATTATTGTGGGAACTTCGTGCATTTTTCACTTTGGCAAAAACTGAACTAGAATTTTCATACAACAAGTAGCCATCTTTTGTGGATCCTCTGTCATTTCCCTGACTCATTACAAGTAGTACAAAGCAGGAATATACAGCAGCTGTTTCATCTCTCATAAACATGGTTCTCTTGTCTCAGCATTTTCAGAGGATTGAAACTACGTCCCATATGCAAGAATGAGGGCATTTTCATTAATTTCCATTACACTTTTCCTTCTGCAAAACTTCTTGTCATTTTCTCAAGAAGATTCTAGAAAAAGTAATTAAAAGTGTTTGCATCTCTGCTGCTCCTTTTATATACAGGTATGGCTCCAGGAAGAAGGAGCAGATCTACTTCAGTGTTTGCAATGGTTTTGCAGGGATCTCATGCATCTTCTTGCATAAAAATATCTTCCATATGAACATGTGGACTAGATATAAGCAAGAATGAAATGTTTGGTCATTTGGTCATTTGTAGAAATGGCATGCAAAGTGAATAATATGAATTAATATTCTGATAATTCATTCCATTTTTTTTCCAAGAGTTTAATTATTTAGTCACACATTGGATTTAGAGGAAGGAAGAAAATTTTCCTTTATTCCACTGATATATGATATGAGCTAACCATTATGATTAGTTTCTATCTTTCCTTCACTGAATTATCATGGATCAGAACTGTGCAGTCTGGCTGTTTAATGCACTTATACGCTGTTCCAGTTACAATTGACTCTGAGCATTTACAGACACAGACACAAACACACATGCAATACCCTATTACTATACATCTGTAAACACTCAGAGTTTTATTGATGGTCATTTTTGCAATTATGTGGATCTTTTTATACTGTATGTCTGGCTTAGCAGCATACAGGAAAATATCTATTCATTTTTAAGGCTTCTTTGTCATCCTTTTATCTGCTATCCTCATTACACTTTGCTTTTTTATTTTGTTTTGCTTACCCGTGTTCTATGGCTGTATTACTATTATCCTAATTTTTTTCTACTTCCTTTTCATGGTATTTTATGGTATTTATACATTATTTATTTATGATTATATTACCTTGTTGTTTATATGTACGATCAGAGCTTATGCACCCAAGACAAATTCCTTGTGTGTCCCATCACACTTGGCCAATAAAGAATTCTGTTCTGTTCCGTTCCGTTCCGTTATGTTCCGCTACGCTACGCTACGTTACGTTACATTATGTTATATTCTACAAGATAATGGAGAAAACTGATGTTAAAAATAATGCAGACATCTTATCAACTAACCTTTTTTTTGAGATCCATGGATTTCTGATAGAGTTATAAGGTATTTTCAGAAGGAGGTCAAAGACATCTTTGGATTGCAGCCACTTGTTCAGAGACAGGAAAAACATAGTATCCAATATAAAGGATACTATATAAAGGATATTTCTTTGCAGAAACTTATGCATACTGTGATAAATTAAGGGGTTTTTTTTAGTAAGAAGTAGCAATAATGAATAGATAAGCTATCAAGATGGTATCATAAAGCTCTGATGGAACTAATAGTCTCCTTGGCGTTGGAAATTGTGGGGAAATAATTCTTCATTCTTCTATGGTTATTAGTAATGTGCTGATAGGTACAGATGAAACTCAAGAAGAATTTCAAGAAAAATTCAAGAAAGCTTCCCAAATGAAAAAGAAAAGCAAAAAGGGGGGAAAGTAACAATCAAAGATAATTCCAAATAGTATAAAACAAGAAAATAAAATAAAGGCAATATGTGTTGTTTGATCAGTTTAATATCAAGACGTATGCAACTCTCTGAAAATAAAATAATCTGAAAAATATCATATTTTATCTCTGGTTTCAAGAGATTAAGTCATGATAAGACCACATTTTTATGCATGTCAGATCATAAGACAGAACTAGTTTGGTCTAATGGTTAACACATCAGGCTAGAAACCAGGAGGCTCTGACTTCAAATCCTGCCTTAGACATGAATACTTGCTGGGTGACTGACCAGTGACTCACTCTGTCAGCCCAACCCACCTCACAGGTTTGTTGTTGTGGGGAATATAGGTAGAAGTACTGTATTAGCTATGTTTGCTGCATTGAATTATATATAAACATGGTTTAAAATTTAATAATGGTGATGATGATCAAAACTATCTTATTACCAGAAACTGTTTGTGGCTTTTAGAATGGTTGGTATAGTCCAACATTCGTTAAGCTCTCAGAGCAGAGGGAGCTTTATGTTATACTATGTCATACTGCCATGTATTGTATTTTACATGAGTTCCATATACTCCTCTTCCTGGGGAGCAATTTCTCTATTTTCCATATTGTACATCCTGTGTGATATATTTCCTTGGGGTGAAATATGCCACATAAAAAGGTAAAGGTTCCCCTCGCACATATGTGCTAGTTGTTCCCGACTCTAGGGGGCACTGCTCATCTCCGTTTCAAAGCTGAAGAGCCAGCGCTGTCCAAAGACGTTTCTGTGATCATGTGGCTGACATGACTAAATGCCAAAGGTGCACGGAATGCTGTTACCTTCCCATCAAAGTGGTCCCTATTTTTCTACTTGCATTTTTTTTCCAATGCTTTCGAACTGCTAGGTTGGCAGAAACTGGGACAAGTAATGTGAGCTCACCCCACCTTTCTATCGACAAGCTCAGCACCTTAGCCATTGAGCGACAGCGTCCTAATTATGCCACATAGCAAGTTCCAAAATTATTTACTCTACGTTTAAAATGTCAAAGACAGTTCCTGTTTCAACCACGTACAATATTATGACCTTAGCTTGTTAATATATAGTGGACAACAATCAACTAGATAGTATATGCATACTAAAATCTACATTTGGGGAAGAGACAGATAAGTACATTAGAGATCAGTTTTGATTTGTACAAAATATGGATTTTGTTCTTGAATATATAGCTTTGTTGTAGCATAATATTTTCAGTACTCTCCATTTTTAAAAACAAAAGAATATATACAGTAGTATGATACAGAACTCTATTAAAGAAAAGCTTTCCCACCACTGTTACATTTTAAAATAATTAACCAACCGTTTCACTACTTAATCATCTTTGTGTCGATTTGTTCTCAATAACCATCATCACATATTGCATATATAGGAAATTTGGAATAAATTATACATATTGAAACTGGAGGAAATTTGAAATTGACCCACTGATTCTTTTTTGTGTCTCTTCTATTCTATTTTGATTACCATAAAATTGATGCCATGCTTTCCTGCCAGTTGAAAAAAGTAGCATGTGAAAAGTGTAATGAAAGCTTTAAAACAGCTTTAAACGTAATGATAACACATGAAAAATGTAGAGAAAGTTTTAAAACTTAAACTTCTGGTTTCATGTATTACTCCTCACATATAATTAGATACATGGATCTGCAAAATTGTTGTGTGCTAATTATGTATTTGTCATCATGTCTTCCTGTATATTTAATCATAGGGCTGGAAGGGACCTTTGAGGTCTTCTAGTCCAATCTGAAATGTATCTTGAGAAAATCACTTTAACTATTTAATAGTACAATCATCTGCATATTTCTAGGTAAATGTGATTAGCCTAAAACCACATAAGTTTATTTAAGCTTGCAACCATAACTACAAAGTAGAAATAAAATAAAAAATAAAAAACAAGTTTTTAAATTCTAAAATTTTGTTTTTCATTGAATCCTCATATCAATTTTTTGGTGTCAGTTCACACAAAACAAATGGAAAAGCAAATTGAACAGAAAATCCAGTGGTCTCTGCTGCATATCTCACAAACTGCCATTTGATTGTCAAAAAACCTGGAAATGTAATTCTTGAGATCATCATTATTCTGTGTAAAATAATGTGAATCACAGTGGGATACTGGATCCTAAAATCATGATAAAATGTTATCTACAATTGGCTGAAACTATCTGAGGTTGATAACTGCTACTTCATTAAAACAAAATTCTGTATTCCTAACTGTATTTTTTCATTATTTTTCTCTACTTTGGGAAATGCAATCTACTGGGTATTTTTTCATCTGAAACCGTGAAATAAGACAGTGCAATTCCAACTGAAGATATTCCAAAATATCTTCTTGAAAGATATTTTAGTGATAATATCAAAATAGCAAGTATTGGTTCAAAATTGTTGAGAATTTGAATGCTAAATCTTTTCCATAACTCTGCTGTTGGCTAAAAGTTCCTTACATTTCTTCAAGTTATATGCATAAATCCAATGCATATAAGAATGAAGTTATTTTATGTAATTTTAAAATGTGTTGAATTGGGTAATATTATAAAAAATGGCAAGTATCTACCATAATAGAGTAACTTCTACCCTAGTAATACAGACCAGATTGTCTGATGTTTCTAACAAATACTACAGAATCTTACAAGAATTACATTTAAAGGTATAATTATTACATAACTGCAATTTTTCATTAATGCGTTTAAATTATACTGCATATATAAATGAATAAGTTTCTAGAATAAAATATGCTATTTTCTAACTACTCTATCAAGTATAAAAGTATTTTTCTGCATTTTGTAATTACTTTATGTTTGAATACTGATTAATTAGTACGAACCAAGATCCAAATGTTGCTTTGTTGGATTCAGTAATTTATGATAAATGGCTTCTATAGCAAACAGTCACTAAAGATAATATGGTTTACTTTGGTTTAAATAAAAACTTAAAAGACAAACCAGCTGGAAGCCATAGCTTGCATAGTCTGGCAGTGAGGATTCCTGTTATGTTTATATTAGGTCTGTCTTTCCAAAGTCATGGAAAACAAAATGAAACCACAAATGGATGTATTTCATAAGAGATGACTCTGTTCTTAATCATGCATCACATTAAGTATTTCATCTGGTTTTAAAACTTACTTTTAGAGTTGCTCTCTGCATTTTTTTTAATGAAAAAAATCTACATAGTTATTTATTAAATTTGCTTGGTATCTATATAGCAGCAAGGTGACTCTGAAGATACCAGGCATTAATGTGTACATATTGAGCTATCTAATGGTAGAATTTTTTATTTTGAAATCCATATTCACAACTACTAAAAAGTTTAATTGTACCAGATACAATGGAGTATAGCAGGGGTGAAATCTAAAATTTCTTACTACTAGTTGTTTGGGTGTGGCTTAGTGGTGGCGGTAATGTGACTGAGTGGGCATGGCCAACTTTTTTTTTTTACTTTTAAAAGCATTTTTTTACAACCTTAAGAGGTTGCAGGAAAAAATGCTTTTAGAAGTTAAAAAAACAGCCTCTGATGATCGTGCGGCTCAGCTTGGCATGGGGTGGGGCGCAGGGATTTTTGCTACCGGTTCTCCGAACCACCCGCTGCTATCGCTACCGGATCGGGCAATCCGGTCCGAACAGGGAGCATTTGAACCGGGAGCATTTTATGTGGCACCCTGTTGTTTCTTGTATGTATCTTTTACTACAGTAATAGCAAAATCCATCCTTCATGGAGAAATCCAACAAATTAAATACATTAAATTAAATTAAATTAAACTACTACTTAAATTGAAAAATAAAGATAATATCAGGTAGATATCAATATCTGAAACCTTCATTGATGCCCAAGACTTTCTATAACCATTGCTAATATTATGGCGAAAGAATACCCATAGCAGAATTTAGTGCTCGGTTCCGATATAATAAATATAATATAATATAATATAATATAATATAATATAATATAATATAATATAATAATAACTATACTTTTACTTCTAATGCAATAGTGTATAATGAATTCATTTTGATATAGTACTTGTGCATTCCGTCAGCTGTTGTGTTCTTGGAACTGAAAACTGGAAACAGCCTGTTTATAATTTGTCTTTTCTTAATCTAGTTTTTACCAGAAGCGCTTGAAATACCAGGAGTCATGTCAGGGAAGCATGTTCAGTTGTTCTAATTAATTGATGTCATTCAAGCCATACATACTTGGCTGTCTGTCCAGGGCAGTCCTGCTGAAGGTGCATACTGAGAATCCCCAGTCCTTCCCCCAAGTGGGAAAACCCAGAGCGGAGCTTTTTCTCCCATGGATCATTTAACCTTGGAAATAGGTCTGAAGCTTTATTGATAATATCCAGAAAGTTTGTGAAGTTCTAGTGGTCAAATAGATAATCAGGAGCTGAGGGATATATGGAGAATGTGTGTGAGGTGTTGCAGTCCTGGTTATTGCTATTGTTTATACAGCTTTCACAGTGTCATAGGTTCTTTTAAACATTTAATGAGCTCAAGAAACAAAAGAGCCAACAACAATACAAAATACAAAAGAGCCAACAACAATACAACAATACAAAAATGCACAGGCACTCGCATTTCTACATAAAATACACATACTTACATGCTAATTACTCATCATTTCTCCATTCATCTGCACTGCTACTATTAGTGTTCCTATTACTATTTATTTTATTATTTATTTATTTTATTTTATTTTGATTTATATGCCGCCCTTCTCCGGAGACTCAGGGCGGCTTACAATGCGTTAAGCAATAGCCTTCATACGTTTGTATATTTTATACAAAGTCAGCTTATTGCCCCCACAAACCGGGTCCTCATTTTACCCACCTTTGAAAGATGGAAGGCGGAGTCAACCTTGAGCCTGGTGAGAATTGAACTCGCAGTAATTGCAGGCAGCTGGAACTTAAATGCTGCCTTAGTAGAAGGCATTAGTCTCCTATGCCACTCAGGCTCCTTTATGAGTTTATGAGTTCTGAGTCATAAACTTTATGAGTTATGAGTCCTTTATGAGTTCTGCTAGAGAAAAACCATCTCTTTCTGGCTGTTTTACTGACACAGACACAGACAAACACAAACACACACACACACACACACACACACAGAGCTGTTTAACTGCACAGTATTCATAGTCAACTTTGCCCACTCAGACCAGCCTGCTCTGTCCCACATTAAAAAAATGTAAGGAATTGAAACATAAATTGGCAATTGGAGAATTAATTTGGATCATTGTTTGAGAACCATGACAAATACTAGATGTATGGCAGGAGTGGGTTCTATTTACCTTTACTACCCGTTTGCAGCGGGGCCACGCGCACAAGCTCAGAAGCTTCTGCGCATGTGCAGAAGTGTTTTGATGACGTTGGGGTCGGTGGGCAGAGCTTCCCGCTGGTTTTACTACCGGGTCTATAGAACCAGTGCGAACTGCGGGCAACCCACCTCTGATGTTTGGTTTTTAATTTCTAGAATTCCTAAGCCAACATGGCTAAATATTCTGAGAGTTGAAGTTTGGAAATACTGGTTTGGATGATTTACAGAAGAATGCTCTTTTTCCAGGGAAGACAACTGAAATGCTATTGTAGTAAGAACATTACAATCAGATGTTCTTCCAAGAATTCAGTAGAAATTTTTTTTCAACAGAATACAATGTTCCAAGAGGATATTATGTGCATATTATGAGAAGCTACATAAAGAAAGCTATAAAACTACAGAATTCAAAATCCCTAATTCTGATATATGTTATAAAATGGTTTCCAAACTACACAGTTGATGTCTTTACTTCCTATTGTCCTATATCTAATACTAACATAGGTGAAGAGAGGATAAAAATTGCCCTTCAGCAATGGAGCCATTAAAACAAAGCTCTGATTAAATTCTGCTACAGATGATTTTTGCAGCATTCCTGTGTTCATGTGATCAAAATTCAGATACTTGGTAACTGATTCATACCAATCAGACCATTGCAGTGCCCCAAGGTCATGTGATCACCTTTTGTGACCTTCTCACAAGCAAAGTCAATGGAGAAGCCAGATAAACTTAACAACTATGTTACTAATTTAAAAACTGCAGTGATTCACTTAACAAATGTCTCACGTAACAACAGAAATTTTGGGCTCAATTGTGGTCATAAGTCAAGGACTACCTGTACTTCCTTTGTGACTAGCCAAACCCTTAGAAAATGGAATTCAAGGCACTGACAAATGTGCACAATTACACTTTTATCTGCCACTGCTTTTACTCTTTCCGCCCCAAATACTTCCCCTAAAGCCCAGGATCCACTTTTCTTTTTTGGATCAACCTAGTGTTATTCCACTGACTGCAATGGCCTGATATCATGGGCTGAGACAGAGTGACTGGCTCAAAGTTTCCCAGCTGGTTTTCTTGTCTAAAACAGAACTAAAACTCACAGTTTCTGTTTTCAATCATGGTGCCTTAACCACTAAATCAAACTGGTTCTCAAATTTCTCATACTCTGCTACCTGATACTTCTTTTCCTCTTCCTGTTGGACAAGTGTTGCACAGTGTTACTGAAAGTGTACCTGTTTTTCAATCCATTCCTTTTTCATTGTCCCTTCAAACCATCAATAATGTGTTTTCTTTATTCACTTCCTTCAAAGTAATGAAACACTTTGTCAATATTCAGATGCAGAATAACTTGAGAAATTTAAGTACTTTTGAACATTTAACTTCATAACACTAAAAGAAATTACTAAGTGGAAAGTTTGCAGTCAATCTTATGATTTTTACTAAGTTCCTTATCTAGTTAACAGAAAAATCCAAAACTAATATAAAATAGGAAAACTTACCAGCAGTAAGGGCTTCTTATTTAGTTAATCAGTTAATTTCACTGATCTGAGACAAACAGAACATTCCAAAATTTATTCTGGAAATACTGCTTATATAAGTTTACAGAAGTATCCTAGGAATTATCAGCGGATGTCAAATGATTAATGACAGAATTATTTCATTTAGCAATTTTGGTTTCTTTTAAGTACATTGTATTTCCAATCCCTGACATTGGATTCACTTACCACTGTCAAAACACCATTTAATCATACCCCATTTGGAATAGTTCTGGAGACCTCATTTAAAAATGTATATAGTTGATCAGATTGAGTCAACAACAAAAATGATGCAAGATCTGACAGACCTGTGCAGCCTGGAGGATTGTAACCTTTAAATATATTAAGGGTCTGAATAAAGCTTTAGTATGCCGTATTTTAAATATTAAGCAAAAATCAAAACATAGGGGTATTACATCAAGCTGACGAGGGAAGTTTAAAAGTAATGTTAGATAGTATTATTTCACAGAAAGAGTAATGGACGCTTGGAACCAACTTCCAGTAGAAGTAGTGGATCAATCATCAGTAACTGAGTTTAAACAAGCTCCTGATAAATTTAAAAAAAAAATCAAAGGAGAGACTTGATGGACCACTATGACTTTTCATGCCATAAGTTTTCTATGTCTCTATATCATGAATCAAAATTTTGGGACTTAGCAATCGTCATACATTATGTCAGTTGCAGGGTCCCAGAGCCATTTATGACTGTGGGGGGGTGGGGGGAGGTTGATAAGCAAAGTCAGTGGAGGAAACAGGATTCACTGAATAACCATATGATTGTGATCATAAGTCAAGGATCACATTTAGGTCTTCTGCTCTTTATTCTAAAGGAGAAGCTTACAAATAGGTCCTCCTTTCATTTGAGAAATATTGGCTAGATTCTATCTAACTGATTTCAGAAATAACCTAATAAGATATTTTTGGAAGTAAATTTCTGTGATGTTTGGACAAATTTTCAGAACATATTCAGTCTGATTTGTTTCATATCAGGAAATTTGTATAGAATTTATTTGTATGCAAAATGTATCAGATAAAACAAGAATTACATTTATTGGGGGGGAGCTGCAAAACTATTTCAGCCATACTGATGGGGCTAAAACTGAAAATTACAAATTTTGGAAACAAAGTTTCCAAATTGAGCCAGATATGTGTGCTGTTTTTCAGGCTAGCAAAAGAATCATGTTGTATTTTTAAAATGTAATATAGAACAATTTTTAAAAAACAAGCCAGGATTTTTTTTAAAAAAAACCATCATTGAAAAACTTGTACATCATATGATGTTTCAGGATTTTCCACAACAGAACATTTTCATTATATGTTATTGCAAATTCACATTCATAAGTAATGCATGTGCCATAAATCTTTCCTCTGATAGGTATCTTTAGAATTCACTTATCTTAAGCAATTTTGCTTGCAGGGCAAATCTCATGATAATATTTGTTATTATTTCCACAGAAATCCACAGTAGACTTTCAGTTCTATCTGCTTTGCCAAAGTTGCTTATACAATATGCTCAGAGGTCAGAAGAGTGGTTGATGGCTCAGAACAGAAGTGCTATTTATATCTAGGTCTGTGATTTCTGGGAAACATTTCTGTAAAACTATCATCCTTCTCATCTGGTCATAATCCCACAGGGCCTGGATCTTTACATTTTCAATGCACATCAAGGTTTGGTTTTGGCAATGAAGAACTTGAAAGGAGTGTGGCTATGTAACAAGACTGCTCATTTAGGGCTTTTCTTCAAGAAGGCTTAACCCTCACATTACTGAATCTTGAAATGACAACTTATTATGGCCAAGTTCAGGTTCGCCAAGAAGCTATTTTAAAAAGGATTTTGGAGAATAAATGTTTCTCAATGTTCCAAATGCCAAAGTTAACCCACAAGAGTGGCCCGTTGCTGCATTTTCATGAATGGGTAACTGCTGTTCTGCCAACCAATGTTAGCATCCAGTTTCTGATCTCTAAAACTGTACTATATAGCAATAGAACAAATGAAAATTATAATATGCAATTTAAATTGACTAACGTTGAAGAAGCTAGAGTTTTCAAAGGCTGCCTTATGGTATAATAGTACAGATTTTTGGAAGAATTATTTGAAGAAGAGAAATGAAAATCAGTTTGTGACTATGAAATAGTTAGAGAAGCCTTACAAATTACTCTGGTGCCTTTTAGTCTCTGGGGACATATAGATTGGATCACCCAGACCTTGAAACAATTATGATGACAGATTAACAATTTTACAATTTTTTATTAACAATGAAGTCATAGCATGGTTTGGAACAAGATTTTGAACAATCTCAAAATATCACTGCAATCTGTCTTCATGTCTATAAAAATCTTTTGGATTTTTTCTTCATATTTGGAGATCCCAAATTACTAATGCTGGAAGTAGCATGCTAGATTAATGTGGTGGTAATATTTTATACTATTTTAAAATCATTGCCTGGTCTTATTCAAATACCAAACTAAATCAGTCCTGGATTATATTCCTTGCCTACCTGGCTATCTCAACTTCTGTCATATAGTGCTAATCCTTTACATAGCTTAATGTTACAAATATTTCCCTTCAATTCTAGACTAGATTGTAACTAGGCTGTTTCTAACTGAGTAGTGCAAATGTTTGAGCAGTTTTTGCTTAAAGATTATCAGACTACACCCCAAGGAAAATTTATTTCAGTTACTACCTGTAAAATAATTTCTTCTCAAGATAATGTACTATAGAAATATTCTCCCTTAGAATATTTCACTGGCTTATAGCAAAAGAAAATATTCTGTGCAGAATGGATTGAAGCAAGTTAACATTGTCCATTACACTGATTATCATGGAAATATTGGTCAATTTAAGCTTACAGATATCTCCCTAATTTAGATATCCATTTAAAAATGAAAAAATATTAGTGACAACCATCAGCTGCATAAATTATCAGCAATAAAATTAACATATATTTAAAGGAATATATTGAACTAAATAATGGCCCCTGAACTGAAGTTAGGAATAGGAAAAATCAGCAAAGTGAAAGAGAGAGAAACAAAACAGTGGCAGAAGCACAAGCAGGTGGAGTATCTTGCCAAGTAAAAAGAATTACATCACAGTGAATTTTCACAAAAAACAAATAGCTGATTGATGACAACAGTGCTGGGATAAATTGAAGAGGATGAAAGGGAAAGTGGGAGGGTAAGAGATGAAAGAGATGAAAAATAAAAAAGTTTATTATGAAGAGCAAAGAGATTATTTATGTATGTTCAGTGCTTTTTCAAGGACAGCCTTTGTTGTAATTGCTTTTGCAAACTAAGCATACTATGATAAGGTGGATAATACACATGGTAATGACTATCACAACTAAGATGCTGTGAGCAAGCACTACTGAAGTTGATTACTGAGCCCCAGGTGTCTGATTGTAATTGTTATGTGGGGCTGCAATAATTCACCGTTCTCATCATTATTATTATTTCTACTGAAAGTAATTTCTCTTAAATTACAGATAGCAGGGTCCACTGGTCCTCATTGAAGCTCTGCCCCTATAGGCGCATATGTGACATTGCACTGCACATGGAAAAGAACTCCAGGTTACGTTGCAATGCCACAACCCTGCTTTATCACTCTCCTTGCCTCTTGGACCCTGCTGAGGTAAAAGTAAAGGTTTCCCTATCCAGTTGTGTACAACTCTAGGATGCAGTGCTCATTTCCGTTTCTTGGCCCAGGGAGACAGCATTGTTGAAAAACATTTTCCATGGTCAGGTATATGCCAAAGGCACACAGAATGCTGCTAACTTCCCACTAAAATGGTACCTATTAATCTGCTCCATTTGTATGCTTTAGAAGTGCTAGGTGGGCCAAAGAACAGGAGCTCACTCTGTTGCATGGTGTTCAGGTCTTGATCCCAGACTGTCAGCTTGCCAGCTGACAAGCTCAGCATCTTTAATCTCTGAACTATTCTGTCGCCCCCCCCCCCCAACACTGCTACCCAGAGATTTTTTAAAAACCAGGGAGTAATCCTATAATTAGTTAGCATTTCATAAACTTTATATTTACTTTGTAACTGAGATATGTTTTGGAACTTTGCAGATAAGGAACTGGTAAACTAATACTGAATTGTGTGTGTTTAGCTTCTTCTGATTTATGTTCTATAATATTTGTAAGCATGGATTCCCTTTCACATACTACTACTTTTGACTATAGGGCCAACTGTAAACTATATAATTTATACTACTTGGCTTTTGTACATGAAGGTGAAGCAATCACTCTTCTCCAGTAGCATTTTCTATAGTGGTTCATCTAATTTAGCTTTGGGGGAGGTGAT
>JANHZT010004024.1:58031-73494 GCA_032468215.1 Stegonotus admiraltiensis
ATCCCCCAGCCAGTGTGAGAGTTGGTCCACCCATCTTCAAGCTTCCAAGGTTGAGAAACACTGCACTAAGGGCATCATGAGCAGTATTACGCCTCTTGTTAAAAGCTGAACGGGGGCAGGATTGTACCTCTAGAATTACTATGGTAAAATAAACAATATACTTAAATAGGTTTTATTTGGAAAGCAACCGTAATACTTTGTTTCTTGGCTACCTGACTCCCACAATGGATCACTCCGGTATCACTAGGACAGATAATTTTTTTGACAGTGAGCTCTCATGGCCTTTCCTCTAACAGTAGATCATATGTCGACACTGATGTCAAAGTAAACAGAATAAATGTGTGAAATCAGTTGTAAAAAATCGTCGCATGGCAAACAACAGGATTTGTTCATTTGATTTTTTTTTTTCCAAATTGAGTAAACTGTCAGCAGTGATGCAGTCTCATAAGTGCTTACTGGAGCTGAACACTATATATGAGGCTGTGTAAGAAGGCTAGAAGGCAATTGTTTTAGGATTCTCCAGGGTTCCAGAAGTTGCCAAAGGAAGAGAAACGGTTCTGCCTTCCTTGCTTCTTCATAGCCTTTCCAAGCATCCAAAGGTAAGAGGTAGATGGAGAGCTAGAGTATCAGTTTGGTGATCAAAGAGTCATTTTTAAGGGCTTAGCAGGCACCAACAGGTTGCCTTTGAACATCAGTACATCGACATTTGTGTTTTCGGAGACAGAATCAGGGAGCAGTTTCTTGATCATATACTTTTTTTAAAATGCTGCTTTTATAAGTCAAACAAAAAGCCCAAAGTATTTTGGCCCAAATTTAAGTATTGGTCAATGATATTAGCTTCCAGGAAGAGTTATATATGCATGGAGAGTCTAATTTTTAAAATTTATTTCCAAACTACAGGCCGATTTATATTAAGCATGCAAACTGTCACTCAGTCTAAAAATGAACAAGGATGTTTCCTGCCACTATTTTTTATTATTATTATTATTATTATTATTATTATTATTATTATTATTGGAGATCCTGCCAAATACTGATCAACACCAGTGATGCTTAGATTATGTATGGTTACATGGATGTTGAAAAGTACTTTGCAACTTTTTATGTTTGCATTATTGGTTCTCCAGCTCGCAGCATTTTGTTTCAGTTTCACCTACAAAGTGCTTTGAATCAAGGTGATGGTGTGCATACACTTTGCTAGCATATGCTATTTCTTAGAGAAATATTGTTGTTTTGATTTGGCAAAGTTCCCTTTTCAGAATAATGATTTCTCCTGAAAATCATTTGACAAGAGTTTATTTTCAGAAAAGAATTCATATGATCCCTGTACTTCAAAAAATATTGGTAAGGTGTATAGCAACTCTCCTGGAAACCGTGATCTATTAATGGATATTAGATTATATGAAACATCACTTTTGCTGTGCGTTGGCTGTTTCAGTTTCAAATTCCAGTTTCAGCGGAATACATATGCATAAGAGTAGAGCCTGTCATCTGGGAAAAGATTTAAATTCTGTTGAAATCACTAGGAATGGCAAAGAATGTATTTAGGTTGAAAGTGTTAATGTACTTAGAATCAAAGACTCTTGCTGAGATACTGTAAGAGGCTTGGCTGATTTTGTTGTTGTAGACTAACACAGTCAACTTTCCATAAATTGTTGAAACAAGATATACTGATATGCAACATATATGCATGTATATATTAGATAGATAGACAGACAGACAGACAGACAGACAGACACATACACATAATGTACAGGTAGTCCTCAACTTACAACAATTTGTTCAGTGACCGTTCAAAGTTACAATAGCACTGAAAAATGTGACTTACACATTTAGTCGTATTTTTCACAGTTACAACCTTTGCAGCATCCCCATGATCATGTGATCAAAATTCAGATGCTTGGCAACTGGTTCATATTTATGACCGTTGCTGTGTCCCAAGGTCATGTGATCCCCTTTTGCGACCTTCTGACAAGCAAAGTCAATGGGGAAGCCAGATTCACTTAACAACCATGTTACTAATGTATCAACTGCAGTGAGTCACTTAACCAGAAAGAAAGCAAGAAAGGCTGTAAAATGAGGCTAAACTCACTTAGCAAATGTCTCACTTAACAACAGAAATGTTGGGCTCAATTGTGGCCATATGTCAATGACTACCTGTATATGCATATGTGTGTACACACCTACATATACATGTACAAATACACATACTAGGGATAGGCAATTTGTTGCTGTCCAGATGCAATTACAACAGTCTTTTACGCTCAGCCTTAGCAGCTGCAACTGAGATGTCCAAATTTCTGGGTGACATTAGATTGTATTTTGTTTGGCAGTATGAAATGCAATCTATATTTTCTAGACAAGTAAATCAATTTAGAGATCTTGGATCTTATTTGGAAACACATAAGTTTCAAATCTGAACTGTGAATCACAATAAAATAATATATAAATTATATTAATTTATAATATTATATTATTTATAAATAAGTAATTATTGCAACCCTGATTCCAAGCAAAAATAACATGGACCCATTTCTTAAAAAATAAAAGGTAGAAAAGATTCTTCTAGTATTTTTAATTTGCAATTTAGCTGTAATATAGAGATGTCTGTCTTTTTAAAAAATCTAACAGGTAAAACAGAATTATGCAACTCATTTCCTATTTAAAAATGGGACATTTCAACATTTCTTTTTCTCTGTGAAGAATTAAACAAAGATGTGCTCTCAATTAAAAAAACAATCTGAAGGGTATACTAATAGTAATCATGAATATAATTACATTATATTATGAATATAATTACAATCTGAAATTCCAAATGTTGACCTTACCAACAATAAGTACTAAAAAAAAAGGTAAATCAGATTTGAGGGGTAATAGCTAAACCGGTCTGCTCACTACACAATGTCTTGAATAAAAATTGTTGGATATTCATAAACTCTAATCATACCAAGCTTTTTGAAGAACCAGAAAACATAAATGTAATCAATATAAATATCAGGTCAATTTTTTTTTAGTTCTCCAGCTATTTTAAATGTGTATAGAACCATAGAGGCAATGCAATTTGGGATGGTTCATCTGAAATTTTCTACCTCTGTTGATGAGCAGCAGTTGTCTGGTGTTGCTCAGGCAGCCTTGTCTAACTTGGATGCCTGCTAAATATGTGAACTTCAACTCCCAGAATCCCCCAACCAGCATAACCATTGGTGAGAATTCTTGGAATTCTAAAGTCTACATCTGGAGAGCATCTGAGTTGTGGAAGGCAATTTTGAGATAGTCATAAAGCGTGATTTAATGCATTCATTAGGCTATTCTTAGATTTAACAAGATTTCTGAGGTAGAGCAACAGAAACAGCTGTGGATAAAAGCAAGGTTCCTTTCTGAAAACCAGTGGATGTTTTTCTGAGAGAATCATAGTTTCAGTAAGGGTTATGTTGCATCTCTAGTGGCCTGAACAATTTTCTTAAAATTGTTGTGTTTTCTAACATTTTAGAAACAATAGATTAACTCCCATTCTGGTGTCATCTTGTCTTTACTATTTCAGGTAGCTGTTGGTACAGTATACATCTGGATTTTTTCCTCTTTATTTTTTAAACAAATATTATATGATGAAATTACTTAAGCTAGTCAAGCCATTTCTGTTTTTACTATCTTGTCTGAGGATGGCTGAAGATGTTATATTCCTTGTGTTTTAAAAATTAGGAAACAATCTGACATATTTTTATTTATTGTATTTAGAGACCATCCATCTCCCTCATAGAATGACTCTGACGGGTATATATCTTTCCAGTTCCACTTTTACCCTTTTCTTTCTGCCATAGACTTCAAGACAAAAGAAAAACACAAGATAATTGCATTCTATTTTAACCTTTCAAAAATATAGAGGTGTAATTACTTTAAAAGATACTGAATTTCATGATGGCAGGGATATCGGACGAGTCAGGGACAACTCTGTACTTCCAGCCATTAGCCAGAAAATTCCAAATTCCTGCATGAAATGTTGATAAAATCATAAAGTATACATGTGGATCTTGAGAACTGAGTTTCAATATATTTCCCCATATCTCCTGTTCTGGATCAGTATCTTTGACTTCTGAATACAATTATGAAGATTAAGTTCTGGGGAGCTGCTGTGATATATAGGAACGGTTCTAGATTTTTGGGGAAGGGAGGGAGGGAGGGAAGAAGAGAGAGAGAGAGAGAGAGATGACTCATCCTTGTCACATTTGCTTTCTGTGAGGAAAAAGAATGAGGAAAGTCCTGGTATGTTGGCAACAAGAGGGAGGGAAGACGTGCCAGAAGATAGGAGAATTGGAAATTCCTGCCAATGGGAAGCCCCCTTCCCTCTCCCCATGTTCAGGCCAAATTCGCTTTGCAGAATTTCTTTTGCAGCAAAGTTCATCCAACTAATTATTGGTTCAGTTCCTTACAGGTAGTCCTTCACCTACTATAGTTCGTTTAATGACTGTTTGAAGTTACAACAACATTGAAAAAAATAACTTAGGACCATTTTCACACTTAACAATCATTACAGCATTCCCAGGGTCATGCAGTAAAAATTCAGATGATGGTTGCAGTGTCCTAGGATCATGTGATCGCCTTTTGTGACTTTCTGACAAGCAAAGTTAATTGGGGAAGCCAGTTTCACTTATCAGCTGTGTTACTAACTTAACAACTGCAATGATTCACTTAACAACTGTGGCAAGAAAGGTTGTAAAATAAGGCAAAATTCACTTAGCAACTGTCTCACTGAACAACAGAAATTTTAGGACAAAATTGTGATCATAAATCAAGGATTACCTATAGAAGAATATATGGATGGATATTTAGTTTCACTTTTGGGGGGTGGGGGGGGAAGCAAGCAGAAAGCATTGATAAGTTGGAATAGTGGAATGGATCCTGAGGAAATACAGAATTGACTGGTTCAATACTGCAACATTTTGTTGTAGACAGCATTTGGACTGAATTATTTTTCAATTGTATGGTGTTCTCATAAATAGTCTTAGAGAGAGAGACACACACATACAAAACATAGAAGGAATCTCAACTGTACCATAAAAATTGTGTGGCTAGCTGAATTTTTATACTTCAATTAATCTTTCTTTTTTCTTCTGAGATTCTCTTTTTTCTCTCTCTTTTTTCCTTCCCTAAGCAATTTAATAGCCTGGACATTTTTTAAATGTTATTTTAAAATAATGAGGAGAAAAACTGCTATTTATTTTATGTATTGCAAAAATAGAGAATGCCAGGAACAATCTTCATTTAATGTGCTGGCAGCCACAGCTACTAATCTTTCAAGTGCTACTAGATTTTCCCTTGTACAGGATATGAAAAAGAGCAGGATATTTCCCCCTCCCCACAAGATTAAAGAATCACTGTGGTTTAAAGGCTTAATATGATGGTGTTTGTACTGGAAGAGCTCAGAGGTCTCCAGTTCTGAGCACAATTGGATGCAGCATTAGAGTTATTTATGAAAACAAAAAAAGTGCTCCCGGGTAGATGTGATCTATCCTTGGAAATGTGTTGTGGCATGAAACTGTAACGCTGTCGGTATTTCTTCAGCGCCTGGCAGGATCCTTTGCTCTGGGGAGGGCCAGAAGCAGGAGTCATTCTGTACATGAATCCAGGCTATTGTTCTGTGCATACTTCGTTTTTTTAAAAAGTATCACAAAGCAGACTGTTACTTATTCAGATGCAGGAGCTCCTTCTATCACGCAAGACAGCCCATTCAAGTCACATGCCAGAGGTCTCCTCAGAATGGGCTGCCGCAGCTGCTTCAAATCTGCTGTCTAACATAAGAAGCAGTTGGACCAAGCTGACAGCAGTCAGCCTCCCAGCCTCTGTAGAAGACAAGGAAAAGATCTGGGATCCAAGCACTATGTTTGCCGAGGAGCTGTGGCTTGAGAATGAGAAAGCCTGTGCTGTAGTTCACAAATCAAAGCAAGGACGGAAGCGCCAAGAACTCCTGGCAGTAGCCTTGGGGGTTAAGATGGGAGTGAAAGGGGCACTCTTGTGGCAACCACTGAAACTCTTTGCCTATTCACAGATCACCTCCTTGGTCAGAAGAGCGGCACTGACCCAGAACGACAACCATTTCAACTATGAAAAAGCACACAATTTTAAGGTAAGGACCTTTATGCTGTACATCCTTTGTGCACTGAAAGCTTAATCGTTTATTTAATCTGTCAGGTTATTTTCTTGCTTCCTGAGTGTCGATGTCTCTGGGTGACTTCTTTTTGAAATGAAATAAGATTCATTTAATATAGATAAGAAATACTGGCTGGCTTTGAAATGCAAGGGTAGGGTTCCAACAAAAGGACCCTACCCTTGGGGAATCTAATTGCAGCTGATCTTGCTGAAACAGACATTTCTCCTTCTTGTGACTCACTGATCATAAGGCTTCTTATGTGAAACTAAGTCTCATTAAATCAGTAATAACTCACTGCTGAATTTTCAAATATACCAATAGGATTCAACTCAAAATTGCAACTTTATGCTTTGAAAGTACATTTCTCTGATTCATGATTGTTGTACTATGTGTATTTTAAAATTAATAACTAAACGATTCTGCTGGATTTTTACTTCTGTCTATGAAATATAATCCTTACATTTACCATTCATGTCAAATACAGAGAACATGAAATTATGGGACACATAAAGAGTGGCCTGTTATTAGCTTTTCTGGGCTGCATGTAGCCAGAGCTGTTGCAATAAAGGAAAGCTTCCACACTCTGGGTTTACATTTAGAAAGAGTCATTTTCCAATTCAGGCAGTGTTTGGGATGATGTGCGTATGTATGAAAGATGACTCATTTTCTAGTACTTGGCTTCCAAGCATCTGGATCTGTGTCTGTAGTGGAGACAGCTGCATCCATTTCATAATGAGATGTTATCCAGTTACTGCAGTTAAAAGTATCTGAACTCTTGATGAGAATAAATGAAGAAAAAACCATAGTTATCATCAGGTTTGGGAACACGTTCTGTGACACCTCATTTATTGGCAATGAAGTTATGGTTGTGCTAATCACTGCCTTAAAAATAGCTCTGAAATTCTGAATGTATGGAACTCTTGTTTGAATATATGCATTTGATTTTGTACAAATATTGAATAATAAATATTCAGACGTCATCCCAGTACTAATGTACTAGAATAAAGAAAAACATAAATCAAGGATTTGTTATATTGACGATTTATTCTTCAAGGGCAGATGGTAGCTACTATGGACCATATCCAAGAACAAATATAATGTGTTCACAAACCATATTCTTTCTACATATATCTGTATGCATACTTGCATAGCAGGTTACTGCACTTTTTAAACAATTGCAGTCATTTGAATAAGTACACACATAATAAAGATTTTTTTAATTCTCCAGCATGTGTGGACATAGCAATATTTTATCTTGATTCAAACAGTATACAAAAGATAGTGCAATTACACAAAACAAACCTATGAAACCTATTAACCTGAAATCATTTATTCAACAAGAAATTATCAAATATATCATTTTCTTCTGTGACAAGCCCTTCAATGCATTTTTAAATTATTTAGCAAATGGTTATAAAATGGTTCATTTTTGAGAGGGTGAAAATATGTGTTTGATTTTGAACTGTGTACAAATTGAACAATAATATTAAAACATTATCCTAGTACTTTTAAGTTGAAGGATTTAAAAGTACTGAAATAATGTTTTAATTATCTGTGTCATTGCTTTTTCAAAGAGAGAAAAGGGCAATCCTTTTTAAAATCTTCTTTTAAGCATTCTTAATTCTTATAAATTTCCCCTTAATCATCATTCTTTATGAAAAAATGATTTCATTTTAGCTGGAAAAATATTTTCTCATGACTTAGGACATATTTTCCACATTGACGTATGCATTCTTTCTTCCATCTTTGAAATTCTTTTGTTTGGTCTCTGATTTAAAACTGGATTTGTGCCCAGTTTTATTTATAAAGGTATTTAAAACTCTTTTATTTGTTCACTCTAGCTATTTAGCATACCCTTTTGCTTCCTATTTAAAAAGTTTAAGTTTAAGCAGTAAATCATATTATTTCTTTTACAAACCTTAAATGGGTAGCCTAAAAACTAGATATATGTTTTTGCCAGTATAAGAAGTTTAAAAATGTGAAATGGCTCTATAGCTATTACCTAATAGAAGAAATGTCTATTTTAAATCATACTACAGTTAAAAAAAACAAAACATTGTCAATGTACATGCTGTAAATTATTTTGAAAAAATTAAGACATTTTTCTGCAATATAACATTTACTATTTACTCACCTAAGTACTCTCATTATACATATGAGACCCAGTTTGATTTAGTGGTTAAAATACCAGGCTAAAAGCCAGGTGACCGTGAGTTATAGTCCCACCTCAGGCTCACAGGGCTGTGGTTGTGGTTGTGGGGAAAAAGAGGAGGAAGAAAGATTATTGTGTTTGTTTGCTGCCTTGAAATATAAAATATAATGCAGTATATAAGTAAAATTAACATTAACATATAAAGATGAATTATATAGTAATTTGCCTTAATATAAAGAGTTTACCTAAGGTGGTATTTAATTCAATTATTTTAAAAAAAATGTACAGATACAACAGACATTGAAAAGCAAAGAGTGGCAATTAAAATTGGTAACATTTTATTAAAAATATATAGTGTTGTGACTACATACACAGGGCCACTATTTTACAATCTAGTGCTAAGATTGAGAAAAAAGAATTTGTGCCTTCATAATAGAATGATAACCTGTTCAAATTTGAAGTTATATTGTAGCAATAATACTTAGATTTATATACACTTTACAGTGCTTTACAGCCCTCTCTAAGTGGTTTACAGTCAGCCTGTTGCCCCCAACTCACAATAAAAATTTTGAGTATTTCCTCTAGTGATTTTTGTCTAGACTAGCTGACAAAGATTACACAAAAATGGCCCATGGACAGCTCAGCTTGATTACAAATTGATATTGTTGGTATAACCTACCAATCAAGTTAACTGCCCAGGAATCTCACAATGTATTTCTATCAAAATACTGACCCTACTTTGCTTTGTCTCTAGAATTTTGCATACAGTATCAAATTACTTATTACTGTGTTTCTTTGAAAATACGACCAAGTCATATTTATTTTTGCTCTAAAAGATGCTTTAGGGCTTATTTTCAGGTGATGTCTTATTTGGGGGAAAATACAGTACTAAATGAGTTTGTCTGACAATCTTAACTGGGGCTTATTTTGAGGTTGGGCTTATATTACAATTGGGTCTTATTTTCAGGGAAACATAGCAGTATCTGCATATATATTTCCAGAGGTGGGTTTCAGCAGGTTCTTACCAGTTCTGGAGAACCGGCAGCAGAAATTTTGAGTAGTTTGGAGAACTGGTAGTAAAAATTCTGACTGGCCCCACCCCCACCTATTCTCTACCTCCGAAGTCCCAGCTGATCGGGAGGAGATGGGGATTTTGTAGTAACCTTCCCCTGGAGTCAGGAGGGAATGGAGATTTTACAGTATCCTTTCCCCTGCCACACCCACCATGCCATGCCCACCATGCCATACCACACCCACAGAACCGGTAGTAAAAAATTTTGAAACCCACCACTGTATATTTCCGTTATTAATCAAATAATATTCAACCTCAAAGTGACCAAGGCATGAATGATTGATTCAAAGTACTGTTAATTTGCCATACAACAAAAAGTAGAATTTCTTGAATTCCTGCAATGTCTATTTCATCTCCTGGCCTACCTCAAAGGGCTGACATTAATCCTAAAAAATTGTCCAAAACCTTCACTGTCCCTTTTTTTTTAAAGAGGAACAAGATTAAGGAGAAGCTGTTTTGAGTTTCTTTCTCATATTCTCTACTTTCCTAAGATCAATAACTATTTTTTCTCTCCTACCTCTTCTGAAGGCCTGAAGTAAATTTCTCTACAGCCTAACTACAATCTATAAATTAGTTTAACTATTTCCATATACTCCTTAAATAGCTGCTGCTGTTGTTTATTATTATATACAATTTTCCTATTTTTGAAAATGCTAAAAATGTTAGTCTATACAAATCCTAATACATTTTAAGGAATCAGATGATTGAAAGAAGAGTTGGCATGTAAAATATGAGTTCGCATTTAAATTCTGCAACTGCAAAAGGTTAAATAAATAGACCTATTGCCAAATTGAACTATAACAATAAATCAATCTTCAACAGGTGTATTAGACTTCAACTCCTATAATTCTCAAACCGGGAATGTGAGCTGAAATACAATACATTTGATGGGCAACACACCGGCAAGACTATGTGAAATTATAGTGCATCATTATGTGAATAGAATCAGAACTTGTAAGGACTCCCCCAATTTCATTTTTAACAATCAATCTTCACCGATATCTTCAGTTAAATAATTTCTCACACCTATACTTTACTAAAACAAATATTATCAAAACATGGATTGTCAGATTGGCTTGATTTTTTATGGTTTTCTGTTAATATATGAAAAAATATGATTGTTGTGAGCTACCTAGAGTTGTTGAAAGTTGGGTAGCATACAGGATTAATTTATTGTCATGGTTTGTTGCATAGTCAGCCAGATGTTCAGACTGGATTTCATATTTTTGTCTGTCACATGAGTCCTTTTCAAAAACCTGGGCTAGGCAGATGTTGATGTTTGATTGTACTACTGATATTGCAGGATGTAAACTGTTCCAAGTAAAATTGTCTTTTGTAATTGACTGATGGTGAATTTGTCAATGTTGATGGTGTTCAAATGGTGCTTCAGTTGTTTTGAGATTCCACTCAAGGTGCCTGTTACTATTGGTATTATTTTTGCTTTCTTTTGTCACAGTCATTCTATTTCTATTTGCCGGTCTTTGTTATTGTTAACACCATAATTACTACCTTTCTATGATGTTATCCAGATCCAAAATATTCCAGTAATTAATTTAGAACATTTTAATCAGTTTAGACAATTATAGCTATGATAATAGAATCAACATTTATTAAGATTAGAATCATGAAGTCAATCATTTTCCTTGTAACACACAATGGGTGTGAAAATTGGACTTTGAAGAAATATGTCAGAAACATTATTGATAATTTTGACCTTGAGTAGCTAAGAAAACAAACAGATCATAGAACATAGGTCCAGAGTTGTCAAGGTACAAATGATCAATATCAAACTATCACATTTCTTTTTGCATCTATTTTTTTATTTTATTCAAGACAAGTTCAAAATGCAAAACTTTAAAAAATCCAGAAAAGGATTTAAAAGGGGGTGGGGGACACACAAAATAGTCAAGATGTTAAAAAGAAAAAGGTAAATCAAAAAAAACCCCGACACATATTATCCTTCCTAATTTAATACTGATTAAAAATTATTGTATCATTGATTCTGACCTATTGCAAAACAGTGCCCTCAAAAAAAATTTATTAGTGACAAAATAGGAAACAGGAAAAATAAAAACAGGAAGAATAATAATACTAAAACAAAATTAAAGTCTCAAAACTCTCTGTTAACAAACTGTTGTTGTAATCCACTTGTAGAACATTTACCACAGAATTATATTTATACCAAATCATCCCAAAAGTTAAAAATAATTCATCCTGGATCGCTTATCCATGTTTGTTTCTTTAATGCCATCTCTTATCAATTGTTGTCTAATTAAATATAATAGATTCATTTTCCGCAGTAAGTCTGTCTTCCCATCAAAGTCCAAATAGAAGTGGTTTCCAGTTGGGTATAATAAAGACATCCGGTCTCCCTCAGTCTTCATAGGAAGAAGGAATTTATTACTTCCCCAATCAAAAAGAGTCTAATATTGTAAGGATATGCAGGCTTAAACCTCAGAGAAATAGATGAAGTCAACTCACTTAATTCTCCAATCGTGAGATGTGTCAAATATGTCTTTGGCCTGGCTCTGGGTAGAATTTTTTTTGTATATCTTTATCCAAGGTTACATGCCTCACCATGTTTAGCATGATCATTATTGTCTCATCAAGCTACAAACTATCATATTTTTGACTCCTTATACAAAGACTGAAGTTCCCTTGAGAAAATTATTATGATGGGAAAGTGGAAGGAAAGAAGAAAATGACCAGCAGCAACAATGAATGCACCGTTAAGACACATAAAGAACCAGGTTCAGGACAGACTATTGTAGAGAAAGTCCTTCTTTAAAAAAAAAATTTATGAGACAAACATTTAGTACATCAATCATCCCTCTCCTGTGACATCAAGATGTTATCTTCTTCACTTCTTTTTTTCTTCTTCTTCCAAAAGTTTCTTCTATCTTGATCTTCATCCAAACCACTATGACAATTCATTCCTAAAACCATATTCTAGTCATCAAGTTTTTATACATAGTTATAAAATTAATCATTTGTATCTCTTTTCCAACCAACAATAAAAATAATTCCATATCTTAAAATATGCTGACTCTTCCCTATCTTTAATCATCAAAGTTAATCTATTCATTTCTGCACAATCTAAAAAAAAAATTATTACTTCTTCTTCCAAAGGTATTTTCTCTGCCTTCCAATTTTGAGCATAAACAATTCTTGCAGCTGTTATTGCATGTATAATCAAGTAGGTATTTTCCTTACTAATTTTTTCAGGCAGGATACCCAATAGGAACAACTCTGGTTTAAGCTCAATACGTAGCTGTATCATATCTTCAATAGAGAAAAGTCCTTCTTGAACTTTTTTTTCAATTTTGATTTATCTTAAACTCTGATAACCAGAACCCTTTGTGGATTGTAGGATTTGATTGAGTTGATAGGCAAATTTCCCTCATAATTTTCTACTTGGTCTTTCTTAAACTACAACTTGGTGATGTCGGTTGGGGAATATAGAATTCATATATTATATGTAGAATAAGTGATAAAGGTTATTACATGTTTACTGATATAAATAATTGTTATAAACTTCAGCTTTTCAGGAACAGTTATCCAATGGCTTGTATCTTTCCAGCACAAATCAGAACAACCAACAGATGGGTGTTAGCCAAAAAATAGAAATTTTTTTGCTGATTGTCAATAGATTAACGGGATGACAGGTTGGCAATCATTTTGGAATAATTATGTGATTTTATGCAAGAATATTTTAAAGCTTTGCAGATCTATTATATATGTAAAAATGAAGTACTTACAATGAGAGGTTGCATCAGGACAGTACTAATCAGGCTGACCTGTAAATTGCAATTAAGAGAAACAAACTTTGTTTCCATGTAATGGTTGTCAGATCAGAAGATGATGATGATGGAGGAGGAGGAGGAGGAGGAGAAATAATAATAATTATTATTATGCAAGCAATTTGAGCATGCATTATTTTCAGTGATTAATGGCAACTTTTCCTGCAGTTAGTGATGTTAGCATTTCAGTGGTTAAATCACTGATCCCTGTCTTCACAGTATCCTACAGAGGAGCTGTATAGAGAGCAGCACAGAATGGTCCTGTTTCAAATACACAGTAAAACAGTACACTGGTGACAGCAAGCTCCAGGATCAGAAAAAGACATGGCAGTCACAGATGTGTGGAGAAACAACATCCAAGGCTTAACAATTTGATAGCCACCATATGTTCCTTCTTACTCCATTTAAGGGGGATGTAATCTATTTTTCATCACGGCCTTAGTGTATACTGGTATATAAAGTGTTGTATGGCATTCTTCTTCTACAGGCCAATGAACAACTGAAGCTGCACACTATTATCATGAATATCATAAAGCAGAAAGTGTGTGTGTGTTCATTACTATGAATCATTATATATAATTCAAAATTTTAATATAATAGGCTGAACAGCAGTCTATTCATAAGTACAAGTTGTCTGTAAATTGGAAGTTTTTAACTCAGGGATTGCCTCTAAACCCAACAAGTACAATAAAAAAGAAAGAAACTTCACATGGTTAAACCAATATTTATGAATAGATCCCAAGGCATTTTCTTACTTAACTCTGAATTTGGTAAGCATTTTTCTGGGTCAAGGTGGAACTCTTTCTAGATAGACCAATTTAAAAATGTGCACTATATTTAGTGCTTACATGATCTTAAAGCAAGTATGTCAGTACTTTTGTCTAAAAATATTGTCCTTTGAATATGTATAGACTATCATTTGGGGTTTGGCTAAAGCCCATTAGCAGCACTGTAATTTGAGCTAGGAAATATAAGAAAATACTATTATACATTTCTTTAATTTGTCACAAAGAATGTACAGTTTTCAGAATTGTATTCTTTGATTTTATGTTTGACTTTAATTCAAGCTATTAAATTAGACAATTTATTTCAATGAAAAAGTTGTTGCTGTTTCTTAAGAACTTTTCAGTTTCATCTGCAGCTTGATTCCCTCGTTTGAAGCCACAATAAGGTTCCTTCTGTATCCTCTTCAAAGGGTTGTCCAATTTTTTCTCAATGTGAAGAACTATCTGGGGAAAAAATCTATTCATCAGTCTTATACAGTAGAAGAGAGAAATCCTTTATTTTTTTCTCATTATAATGCATTTTGGATTATATAGTGCAATCATTACATATAAGACAGGGGTGAAATCCAGCAGGTTCTGACAGGTTCAGGAGAACTGGTAGCAGAAATTTTGAGTCGTTCGAAGAACCGATAGCAGAAATTTTGAGTCGTTCGGAGAACCAGCAAATGCCACCTCTGGCTGGCCCCAGAGTGGGGTGGGAATGGAGGTTTTGCAATATCCTTCCCCCAGGAGTGGGAAGGGAATGGAGATTTTGCAGTATGCTTCCCTTGCATGCCCACCAAGCCACACCACGCCCACCAAGCCACGGCCACAGAACCTGTAGTAAAAAAAAAAAGATTTTACCACTGATATAAGAGGAACAGATTACTTATTATAGTAATTTAATGGAAGCCAGAAATCTTATTTTTCCATGCAAAAAAAACAATGTCCCAGTGCTGCTTCTGTTGTTATTTATTGGCAGATACATTTTTTAATGAAAATATTGGAAAAGGTATCCCCCTTGCATACCTGTGTGTAGTTGTCTGCTTTACCATCTTTCTGGATTGTGTAAATTTGGCTTCAGCCTCTATTTTTCATGGCAGCTCCGAACCACCCACCTCCATTGCTACCAGATCAAGTGATCTGGTCCGAACCGGGAGCATTTCATCCTTGGCATAAAGTTAGCAATCAAAATTGGAATGTTGGTCAGTGACACAGTTGTAATGCAAAAAATAATGTGATCATGCCAACTGATAATGGCAGTTCCAGTTGCAGTTGTTAAGTGAATCAGGCAGTCATTAAGCATGACATCACACAATTGCAACTTATGACTTATTGCCAGCTCCACAATGATTTTTGTTCGTTGGAGCAGTGAAGGTTACAAAGGCCAATCCTGTGATCATAGGACATTGTGACCATTGTAATTACATGCTGGTTGTCAAGCACACATTGCGCCTTGGTGGCACAGCAGACTAAAGTGCTGTTAAGTAGCACTTAGCTGCCAGCTGCCTGCAATTACTGCGAGTTCAA
>JANHZT010004024.1:77226-87347 GCA_032468215.1 Stegonotus admiraltiensis
TAATTAAGAGTGTTTAGACTATATATATATATATATATATATATATATATATATATCAATCACTTAAAGTATCTTTTCTTATAAGTCAAACCAAGAACAGAAATCTGAATCATTACAAATATGTTAACAATTCCTGAAATCTTTCACTTTGCAGATAAGTCTGTGGTTTTTACTTTTATTTAATTCAAAATGAGCATGGGAAGCTACTTTAGATTGGAATGACATGTCATAGGGATGGTTAATTTACCTCTGTGATGTAGTAATTCTTCAGAAATAATTAGTAGTTATTTTGTAATTTTCCCTCTGAAGTAGGCCCTGTATGAGACTACCCTTGAGGATGATGTAGAGGCTGTATCTCAAGCAAAATATGGCAGCTAAGTTGCTATCAAAAGCCACTTGAAAACAATTCTTCTTATAACCACTGCTTTTACAAAACCTATACTGACTGCCAATGTCCTTCTGGTCCAGGATGAGTATGCTAATGGTTTTTGGTCTTCTAAGAGATTTCAAGCTTAAGGGATTCTATTAAAGAAGGATGAACAAAAAAGTTCCCTTTCATGAATGTAATTGTTTTTAGAATCAAGCCATCAGTTTCGAAGAACCATCCTTATTAAGTTTAAAACTTAGTTCCAATCACTATCATGCAACAAGATCTACAGTCACTGTACCCATTTTACATGCAACAATTCTACACTAGTCTCTGGTCTGTCCATTAGAGCTAAGAAAACCTCTGCTTAGTGCAATTTCTAAACAAAGAAGGCAATAATAGTTAATAAACTATGTCTAACCTAGCAAAAGATAATTCTGTAGTTTATTGAAATGAAAGCTCCAACAAAAAATAGTTGCAAACTAATCTGAGAAAATATGGCAGAAAAAAATACATAGAATGAAAATTTATCCGTAGACAGCAATTCATAGAATTTTGGTTTGCAGGTTTGAAGTCAGAAGGCATTTACAGAGTTTCAGGGTTCACTGAACACATTGAAGATGTCAAAATGGCCTTTGATCGAGGTAACAATATATTTTAGCTTTGGAAACGATATCTACTATTTTATTTGCATTCTCTCATAAGTTTGAGAGTTTTTTGTACCAATGATGTCAATTTTACTTCTCGAGAAGATTGTATATTTCATGATTCTTTTATTTTCTATTTATATTTACCACATGCATCAAAATAAATCCTACTTAGAGAATGCATAGTATCCCAAGACAGCAGAACTCATTATTTCACAATAATGAAATAATAATGGTATTGTAAGGAAAGATTCTGCTCTACATTATGAAGCTTTCTGGAGTTGCATCATGAATTACCAGAGGAAACTAAATTGCATTTTTTACAGTAGTAGATATTCCACTGGAATCCTCATTTGTGCCTAAAGCCTTGCTTATATGATGCTTTGCTGTAGACAAGAATGAATCTTTTTATATTCTACCACACATAAATTCCTTCTTCCTAGAAGTGCTGTATCATATGCCATTTCTGCACCTTCTATAAAACAAGGTTAAATTATAAGGACAGATAATGTTCTGATTTTAAAAAAT
The DNA here is from genome assembly GCA_032468215.1 of Stegonotus admiraltiensis. NCBI lineage: Eukaryota > Metazoa > Chordata > Lepidosauria > Squamata > Colubridae > Stegonotus > Stegonotus admiraltiensis. Next base: position 78,769 of record JANHZT010004024.1, read on the forward strand.
CAAGACTTTTGATTTAGTGCTATTGATTCCTGTAACATCTTAGTAAGAATGCAAGAATGATTGTTTATTCTTCTACTGAATGAAAATGAATGTTATACAGCAACAGTTGCTCACTGTGCTGAATTGTTCAATTCTGTTTCTGCCAGCATATAAAACCCTTATTGTGTAGCTTGTTCATAGTGGCCTCATTGTGGTTACTAATTTCTGAGCTTTTGTTTGCTTCTTTGTCCTGCTTCACATTAAATATTTCATATGTATTGTTGTCCTACTACTAAGAGAGAACTGCACAATTATACTTCCTACCTATTTGATTTTATGGTTGTCTTTATTCGTCTTTGTCTTGTGAGTATTTCAGGAACACAATTTATCCTAGAGATTAGAATGAGCAGAAATCACCTGGTTTATACCATGCACGGCATGTCTTTTTTGGTTGACTGAAAATGGCATAGTGCAATGATTTATAACAAGTCGTACATGTACCACAGATAGGACTTACAAACAAACAGTCTGAGTACTTCACTAAAAATGTAAGCCTTTGAAATACCGTATATAGTAAATATAATAATAGAATGCCTATTCATAGTTAATGTCTTTCTTCAAAAGACAAAAGGCCTTTTGATTTTGGTAATACTGGAATCTATAGTCTTTTTAAAAAATGATGAATGGGTCTTAAAATAAAAAAAATGGGGAATCAATGCCATAGTTAACATTAGAGATTAACTTTATACAGCAGTTGTTCAACAAACAGGAGAGTGTCCATTTTATTTTTTTATTTATTATTTTATTTATATCCTACCTTTTCCTGTGGCCCATGTGGTGTATCCGGATCGCCTGCCTCCCCCTGTTGCTGCTTCCATCTGCTGCTTGCACAGGTATTCAACTCACCTGTGTTGCATGGTCTACAACTGCTGCCAAACATTGTTGGCCTGCGTGCACTCACCACCTCCTATTCAGGCCATGCCCACCTACCCTTCACCAGTGCTTATTTTTGGGATAGGGGTTATATTAGGCCCAGATAAAAAAAACCAAGTTCGGGCATATTTTCAGGGTAGGTCGTATTTTCAGGGAAACACGGTATTTTGATAAATAAGTCAAGGTAACAAATATCTCCTATTTTCACCACCACAACCTGGTTAACTCATTTAGGCTGACAGAGAGTGACTGGCCCAGAGTCACGCAGCTGGCTTTCATGGCTAAGGCAGAACTAGGCCTCATAGTCTTCTGACTTCTATCCTTAGCCACTAGACCAAGGAACGCAACAAATTGGACAATAATTACCCATTAAACATCATGAATTTAATTTGCACACTGCACACACATTCAGAAATGTGTATATACTGCATTCATTCCTTGTTTCCTATCTTACGCTTACACTACTCCAACACACTTTAATTCTACTCTTGATTTAAAGAAAAAACAAAATCATTTATAACAAGAAGCTGGGTTTTCCATTCATTACAAAAAGAGGAAAATAGCAGAGAAATACAGTCTGCATGCTGCTGTAACTCATTTTTGAGCTATTCCCTTTGCTGAATCCTGATCAAAGTTTTAAAATTGCAGCTTTCATATTTGAAATTGCCATTGTTTTTTTCTAAAAAAACCACTACTATTTTTCACAGTTTCTCTTAATATTATATATGTATAAACATAAAATAACCTCAATTTTCAGAGTAAGCAATTATTTTCACATAAGTAAGTTTATTATTCATAATTCATGAAAGAAATTGAAGCTGATGCATTTCAGACACAGAAGTGTCATACCTTTTTATATTTTTTTTAAAAAAGAAAGCCAAGAATATTATTTAGAGATGTTATGAATTCTCATGAGAAGCACAGCAAATTTGAACAATATTTTTATCAGACTTTACTTCTTTAATTGCTATAATGAAAGATGGACATTTCTGTTTTTTAAGCTTTCTTCTTTTATATCACCTATTTTGCTTGAAGCAAAATACTGGCAGAACAATATGTACTAACTTCATTTAAAACTCTTCTGCAATACAATTTGCTTTTACAACCTATCAATGTCATTTCTATTTAATAAGTTAGTGGTTTTGATTTTTAGTGAGGGCTTGGATAATAGACCATTTTTGTTTACCATCTCTTAGAGATGGTTGAGGCAGCTGCTATGTTTAAAAAACATTTTTTCACTTTTGTAGCAGTTTAACACTCACTGTATTATGAAGTAATAGAACTTGCAAACAACATTTTATAATTCCAATTCTACTATGTCACAAATATGAAATAAATAGGAGGAGACTAGTATAGCAAAATAAATATTGTGATGATAAGAGTAGCAGTGAGTAGGATGCTAATGTGTAAATTCACTCTGCTACAGCAGATAATGTTTTAAAGAATTGCTTCCCAATTTCAACACACTGAATTGGAAATAATAGGATTTAATTCAACTAAGTTTTGTTCCAAATGAATCTGTTGATATGATAAACTTATAGCTTGTATTTTCCTGATGACCATTACTTCTGTTGAGAAAGAAATGTGGGTGTATTCCTTCAAGTTTAGTGCCAAGAATTAGTCTGCAAAATCAGTCACCTAAGCAAAGTGGGAAAGATAAAAAAGAAATGATACTTTCTGCAAATTTAATTTTTACTTTATCAGAGGCTAGCCTGATATCTGTCTCAAAACTTCCACTTGTACAAAGTGTCACAAGATTAGCTAGTGCCAGCCAGCTGAAATCTGAATCATTTTAGTTTAGAAACAAAGTTTAGCTATGTTTATCTACAGAGTTACAATAAATGATTAGTTACCAGTTTTAAAGCTATAATAGGTTTTAAACCAGAGTACTAAAAGTATAATTTCTTCCCATGTGGCATATGTCTACTGAAATTGACACAGGAAAGTCCTATCATCTTATTTCTGCACCATCCTATTTCCATGAGAACTATGTAAATCTGGCTAGAGGCTGAACAGTCTTTTCTCATCTATTTTTAATTTGTGCTGTTTTTAAACATATTGTTCAGTTTATTATAATCAAAACATTAACAACCTTGGGCATTAAAAAAACAGATTGGTGAAATCATAAGGAACAGATTCTCTGTTGTACTCAGAATAATAATATGTATTAGATAAGCAACAATGCTATGATCTGTATGGGGGTTGTGTAAGAACATATTTTCCTACAGTTGCACCAACAATAATATTGTGTATATTTCAGGCAACATAAGGAAACCAGAGACAATAAACTAAGATATAGGTAGAGTTTTTAATGATAATCCAAAGCCATTTCAGATTCAGTTTGATAATTCCCCCTATTACAGCAAAAAACTGTACTTTTGCTTTCCAATAATTTTACACTTTGCTGGGCTGCATGTATGGGTCTATCTATCAGTGTCTGAAAGGCTATGACAAGAAATAGTTAACTTTGTCCCCAGAAAAAAATAATCTTAAAACCCATCCTCATTCTTTTTCCAGATGGTGACAAGGCAGATGTATCTGCTAATATATATCCTGACATAAATATTATTGCTGGCGCACTAAAGCTGTATTTCAGAGATTTACCAATTCCTGTTATCACTTATGATACTTACTCTAAGTTCATAGAGGCAGCAAGTAAGTATTAAGACAGATTTCCTTTATTAATCACTTATTACATTCTATAATATTATAGTTCTAAAATTCTTACAGTATAAAATTCCAACTTAGATTTTTATTTAAGGCTGACATTTACCCCTAATGAATACTGTGTCCCACAGAAATCTGCAATGCTGATGAAAGACTAGAAGCTGTCCATGAAGTGTTAATGTTACTTCCTGCTGCACATTATGAGACTCTTAGATACCTGATGATTCATCTCAAAAAGTAAGCTACATTGCTTTATTTTATGGGTTTGTGTGTATGTGGTGTGTGTGTGTGTGTGTGTGTAAAGATAGTCAACTTATGATCACAATTGAGCCCAAAATTTCTGTTGGAGTGAAACATTTGTTAAATGAGTTTTGCCCCATTTTATGATTTTTCTTGCCACAGTTATTAAATGAATCACTACAGTTGATAAGTTAATAACACAGTTGTTAAATAAACCTGGTTTCCCCATTGAGAAAGTTGCAAAAGGTGATTATGTGACCTTGGGACACAGCAACAGTCATAAATATGAACCCATTGCCAAGCATATGAATTTTGATCATATGATCATGGGGATGCTGCAAAGGTTGTAACTTAGGGTGAAATCTACTTAGCTTCCCTACCAGTTTGAAAGTGCATGCTCGCGCTCGCACAGCACATGAAATTTTGGATCCTCTGTGCATGTGCAGAGGGTCAAAAACAGGTTACTTCCTGGTTAAAATCAGGAAGTAACAACGTCCAAGCAGAGCTTTGTGCTGCGGCTGCTACCGGTTCACTAAACCATATGCCATCACCACTACTGGTTCATCCAAACCTGTGCGAACAGGTAGCATTTCACCCCTGTCGTGACTGTGAAAAACAATAATTAGTCACATTTTTCAGTGCCATTGTAACTTTGAACAGTCAGTAAACAAACTGTTGTAAGTCAGGGACTACGTGTGTGTGTGTGTGCGTGTGTGTGTGTGTGGGTTCTACTTACCTTTACTACCAGTTTGCAATGGGAGCATGTGACGTGTCAAAATAATGCTGTTCATTGAGTAGATTCCTGTGCATAGGTATGAGTAGTAATAAATCAGTTTATATCTGATTTATCATGTGTGGTTGTGGTCATTTTGCACCTGACAATTTGTTTATTATATTCATTGATGGAATAACTAAAGCAACTAAAAGGAATAATAAATTAAAATAGGAAGCTTATATGCTGCTTGGAGTTGTACACTCAGATGATGTCACTGGATGTATTAGAAGTTAAGAGACGAAAAGATCAAAATCATGGGGGATCTTGTAATGTAATGTAGTAAATAAGTATAAGGAACTGTGAAAGTGCATAATTATTTTGGCAGCTGAGTTGTAGAAGCATATATATATACATTAATGGTTATGTAAACCAAAAATAGTATTTTAAAAAGCAATTCTAAGAAATATATATATATATATATTGTCTTCCCATTGTAGGATTACTATGAATGAAAAGGAAAATTTTATGAATGCTGAAAATCTGGGAATAGTGTTTGGGCCTACTTTAATGAGGCCCCCAGAAGACAGCACTCTTGCTACACTCAACGATATGCGGTACCAGAAGCTAATTGTGCAGATACTAATAGAAAATGAAGATGTTTTGTTTTAGACAAGCACAGCTCTAAATTTATAACCATCTGCAATGAAAATTAAATTCAAATAAATCCTCATGAAAAGAATTGTGAGCAATGTTTCATTTTATGTGTCTCGTAAATGTACACTAAAATATTTAGTAAAAGCTATGTTTCACCAAGTTAGGAAAACAAAAGGTGTTTTTTTTTTTAAAGAAACTTCCCTTTTCATCTTTTACCTTGTTTCCAATTTGTCCCTGTGTAGAAAGGGTTGCAAATTTCTTCAGTTAACTTATTAAAAGAAAAGAAACTTTTTATATTTGTTTAGATCACTGAAGCAAAAAAAGTATTATTGAGCTGAATCTCAGATCTTATTCTGGCTCAATTTCTACTAAAATTAACTCTCTCATCCCAGCAACTTGTAAAAGTTCATATGTGTAGCAAATCTATTTTGCTCCAAATTTTAGTTCTCTCTTTTTTAGAAGCTTTGAACATTATTATATACAAATAGATCATGTCTATATACATGCATTTCTATGTAGAACTATATGTAGAGACAGGGGACAATTAACGCAGTGATATTCTTGTTCACATAATGTTACTTTCAAGATGTGAATTGATATCTTTAGTCATTGTAATACTGCAGAAGATAATTGCAACAAATGGTTATCATCCAGAATTTTGAACCAGAAGGCAATAAATACCAAAATGTCTTAGTTTGTCCAAGAGATTAGCATCAGGATGTTCTTTAGTGTTACTTCTATATGGATATACATTTTTCCATGTATGACATAATTATATATGTCTGAGTAAAATAAAACATGTATTTATAAATATGTTTTATACTTACGTTAGCTTTAGGGATGTCTTTTTATTAAGCAAAAATATAATTCAATGCAGTGCATTGGTTATTTTTTGTATATTTTTCTTAAGCATTATTGTTATATTATATTGAAAACATTTACCACTGTTATCCTGACATATTTCTTTAATTGCAAATAGTTTTTAAAATAATTTACTTCAAATCTATCTGAACATTTACTGTAGAAATGTGGCAAATGGAGTAATTTTCGTTTTAATTTTACCTCCCAATAGAGGTATGTTGTAAAAAAAATTAAATATTATTGGCAATACTATCAATGACCATACTTAACATTTGTTTCTTGAAATACAGTATAGTTACATTTAAAATAAACAATGCCAGATTCTTGCGTATTTCTGAACTTAGTAAAAAGTTCGCACTTATTTAGATTTTTGTTATTTTTAAATGCCAATGAGATCAATATTTATAAAAGTAAACCTGTTTAAATTAAGCCTTTTCTCTTCATTGTATTTTGGCAAATGTGTTAATAATAAAGAGAGAATGAATGAAAGAGAAATGGTACATTTTCAAATTTTACCAGAAAAATTTATTCTGTCTTTCTAGAGACTGATCTGTCAATATAATAAATGCAATTCATTCTAATAATATACATACTTCTTATCATGAGATTTTTGTACACATATTTCAAACACAGGTAGATAGTATAGTGTAAATCAGAATTTTCTCTATGGAAAGCTGTTAAACTGTATTCTTGTATGGATTACAAATTTTGAAAGCCAATTATGCTGTTTTCTGAATTATTTCAGGGAGCATAGGTTTCTATACAAATAAGTGTGTAATTTTGATAATGAAATAAGACTAAAGACCAAGTGGGGCAGGAAAACAATGTATATTAATTATCCTTTACCTAAATCAACAAGGGCTAGTTAGATAGAAACAGGCTGTGGGCCAGATGACAGCACGGTATAATTTTGCTGGCATAATAGTCCTAGAAATTCTCTTAAATTACACAAATTTAAATGTTGTAGGCTATATACTAAATACTGTTATAAAATAGTATGGAAATGGTTTTATTTTGTGAAGTGAAATATATGCTTTGTAATTTATGATAGTTTAAATGGGAAAAAAAATAAACCTATTAAGTCCATTTGTTATTTTCACTGTAAAACAAAAACATACTTTGTCTTTTTGAGATTTCATAGCTTATATGAAAGAGTTAATCAGTGTGACACTCATTCACACCTTTATTATCTTACACTTGGATATTACTATAATGCACTCTTCTTGGTACTGCTTTTGAAGATTAGTCAGAAGCTGAATTTACCGCAAAATGCAACAACTCTTAGCAGATGAAGGCTGCTGCATCTCAGTACATTGATCCTGCAAAAAGGATGCAACTTCAAGTACTACTTTTAACCAATAAAGCTCTTATGGCTTGCATCTCCTCCTCCGGTTGAAACTTCCCTTCCTATATGTGAAACTAAGAAGCTCTGGTTGTGAAGTCAGACTTCTTCATTGGCTGTTCCAGCCTCATGGAACAGGTTGATTCCCTGGATAAGATGGGCCTCTTTTTAAATTTATTTTTTTACCCCCAGAAGATAGTTAACTGGCGCATCATGGTGGCCTAGTGGTAAAGATGCTCACGTCCCAGATGAAACCTTGAAAGTTTAGTCCTAGGTAGCAACAAATGTTTTTCTCTTAGGTCACAAAAAGAAAATATTTGCTGCAAACTCCACATAGGCATCAGGATGCACATCCGGCCAGTCAGTTAAGACACTTACATTCCAGTGTGTTTGGGATGCAGGTGATTCATCCCAATATACAGTACTGGTTGTTGATTTAATTTTATGATTTTATTGATGCTGATTTATTTTTATTGACCATACTGGAGGTTATGTTATTGAGGGTTGCTCAGATCTGTCACAGGGCAACATACACAGTATCAGTAAATAAATACAAGTAAATAGCTCAAATTACTGAGACTTTTGTCAAATATTCTAACAGAATGATGCAACCGTCTCCAATATTTAACCAGTTTTAAGTTTTTCCCTACAGGTTGTCCTCAACTTACAACAGTTCATTTAGTGACTGTTCAAAGTTGCAATGGCATTGAAAAAAAGTGACATAACCATTTTCAACTTTCAAGTTACAACTCGTATTTATCAAAGCTGCAGTGTCCCAGGGTCATATTATCACCTTTTGTGATCTTCTGATAAGCCAGATTTGCTTAACAACCATGTTACTAAGCAAATGCAGTGATTCACTTAACATACCTGGCAAGAAAGGTTATAAAATGGGAAAAAAATCACCTAACAACTGTCTCATTTAGGAACAGAAATTTTGGATTCAATTGTGGTCAATAACTACCTGTACTTTTGAAACTACATCTTTCTGTAGGTATTAGCCAGTTAGCTAAAATTAAATATTTAGTAGTCCATCATGTTTTTTCCAATGTATTTCTGCATAATATCCAGTATGAAAAATATTATAATTCGCAACTTCTGAAGGCAAGTAGTTCCACTGATTAATTGTTCTGTCAGGAAATTTCTCCTTAGTTCTAAGTTGCTTCTCTCCTTGATTAGTTTCCACCC
>JANHZT010004024.1:103042-116124 GCA_032468215.1 Stegonotus admiraltiensis
TTTTTCTATTTTAGTCACATTATTTTATTTTCCATCCTTATATATCTTTAAACACCTCCTTTTATAATTAATATTCAACTAAACAATACAGTTCATTTATTAAACAGGCTATTTTTATAGTCTTCTTTCCATCCGTGTATATTTTATTTCTTCATTTCCTTGTCTGGCAATTTATAATCCATGTTAAATTCAATGTTCTCAAAGTTATTTCTTCATGTATCATTTTAGTTCTTTTTGTTACTTCAATTCCCTGCAAAATATATCAACTTTCCTTCTTTTGTTCCTGCGCCATTTGACTTCTTTTATTCCTGTGCCAATTAGTCTCAATTATAAAAGTCCAGTTGTATTTCCTCTTTCTTTCCACCAAAAAAGCCATCTGTAGACAAAGGAAAAGCCTCCACCACCAACCTCTCATGGCTATTATCAGTAATTTCATGATTCTCCAAAACAAACAGCAAGTTACAATGTTTCTTTTTAAAATGGAAGGTGTTACTCCGCAATCCACACTTTCCCTTGTCACGCCAGTCTCCATTTTGTTGTGATTATATAACAGTCCACTTTAACTCTCATCTTCTTTTAAGTTTTAAAATCCCTTTTTTTTCTTTTTTCCAAGTCTAATTCTAATTTAAAAGTTCTTTCCAAGTTTTTCAACCTGCCTCAATGTTTAATTGTTCCAATTAATTCAAATCCAAAATAATTTCCCTTGCGGGTCTTTTTTTTCTAAAAACACTTTTCAAGATCTTCTAAGCCCCTCAAATCCACAGCTGCTGTTTAAGGCTAGGGGTCTCACAAATAACAATTATTGTTTCAATCCTAGGTTGGTGTCACTCACCCAGCTTCAAAAAGCTTCGTTGTTTTTCACTTTCCTTCTGCACATCTCTTGATTCAGTTTGTCCCAGCTTCGTGGCAGCCGCCCCCCACCGCCGACTCACAGAGAGTTCCCTCCAACCTCCGAGGAACTTGCCTGTTCCTCTTGATCATCTGAGGTGCCTCTCTTTCTACCCCATCCCTGCAGGATGGTTCTGGTCCAAAGACCCATCGGCGGCGGTTCAGCAGTCGGGTTTTTCGCGGGACTTCAGGGAGTCCACTATTTCCCCACCTGTCTCGCTGCAACGTCAAACTGGAAGATTCTTGAATTTCATCCTTTATACAATTTGGAAGACCAGTTCAGGTTATTTTACATATGTACCCCACCTGAAGAGGAACTAGACCATGAAGCTCATCTGCTCCCTTCCTGGCATACAATGTCAGGCTATGAAGTTACAAAATTGATTCAATAATATGTGAAACAAACAAACAAACAACAACAATACCCTCAGAGAAATGACTTTATTTTACCTGTTCTGCCTTCCCTATTCACTACATTAGAATTATTCTAAGTTTTCTGATGATTAGGGCCTAGTTTTGGTGATCCAGATCTATAAAAAAAGGAGGCAGAGATTTGCGCACCAAATGCTGCCCTATTAGCCTTTTCAATGGGGTCAGCAAACAATATGCTAGATGCTTGTAGAATGAGCTCCTGAATTGGGTTGTAACTGAGAATGTTTTAGCTAACAAATAGACAGGCATCAGAGAAGGCCGCTCAATCACTCAACTAGTTGAGAACTACTGCTCAATCTAATATCTAGTTCAGAAATACCGCTCTCGAGTGTGGTCATCACTATGTAGCATTCATTCATTTAAATGTGCAGTTGACCTCATTTCCAGATCCAAACTATGGGGAAAAATTGAATTCTTCCTCAACTGATAAAAAAATTACTTATAATTATATCCAAGTTATACGGACAACTCCTGGATGTAGGTGCAATGTATGGTAATGTCCAATGATATTGCAGAAAGAAAGAAAGAAATTTCTGCTAAGAGAAGAGTGACACAAGTATTCTAGTTCCCCTTTTTTCAAATATATACTGTATATTAATTTTCTTATTGACAAACTATATACCATAGCTAATCCCTTCAATCACAAAAATTGGAAAATAGATACATTTCTATTCTGAATGCAGATGATGCGGTGCTTCTTTTTTCAAGCACAGATCGGCCTACAATAGATGCTTCTTATACTAGCTAAACATTGCCAAGAAGACCTAGAAATTAATTATTCTAAAACCAAGGTCATGATTTTTGTTAAGCATTCTAAGACACATGTGACCAAATAACTATCCAATAGTTATTTCAAGTCAAGGCCTTTAGATATCTGGAATTGTTTTTTAAAGTACAAGCCATTGAAAATCTTGTGTTGACTATGTTATTTTAAATGCACAAAAACAGTGATGACTTTTTAGACCTTTTATTTCTTCAAAGGGCTCAGCAACAACAACATACTTTATTACTGTCATAGACCAAAAACTAAACAATCAAAACATGTAGCTGGCACATGACCAGACTGGAGTGTAGAACAGCAACAAGATCAGTGGTAGAGACCACTCCGTCAACCTCACGATCCATGTGTTATAAGGGTTTTTAGCTCCACACTATGTAGACTATGGTCAATTAAGACTGTACATAAATAAAAATACTATATTACAGTTTGGATGAAGTCCACACATCGGCACTTTATACAACCAGTGGCTGGCTCAACCGCAGACGACCAGTGAAACTGGCCTCAGTCAATGGGTCCAGCCCGTCCCTTCCCCCGGTTCTTACATACCAGGACTGCAGCAAAAATTTTGCTACCTTTAGTGTAATCTTAGAGTCAGTATCTTGAAGTAAGAGGCACAGACTAAGATTTTCAAGTAGACCAGGAAATCTTTGGCAAATGGGGGCAATAAGTTCTGACCTTACCTCCCGATAATGGGGGCATGTAAATACAATGTGAGCTAACGATTCCGGAGATCGACCGTCGCATGAACAGTGGGTGGACTTCACACACCCCGAGAACCTGCTATCTAGGACATTTGAGGGGATCACATTAAAACGTGCCTTTAGAAAGGCCAACCTGTATTTAATAAAGGATAGCTCTGAGAGATATTTAGGGAGGTGCGTTCAGGGAGTAATACTGAAAAGGGCTCAGCATATAATCCCAGCTATCTAAGTTTTTTCTGCTAAGATCTGAACCCAACTCTTTTTTGACCAGGAACTCAGGTCATTTCTTCCTTTGGAAAGAGTTCAGTCCAACTTTTAAGAACCATCTTTACAGTACCTCACTGCATTTGGAACATGGTTCTTTGCCATGAGACTGGCTTATTTATGCCTGGATTTTCATCTTTTATAGGCTTATGCTCTCCTTTTTTCCAGTCGGCTTGACTCCTTTATTGCTGATACCTTTAAGTATTGCTGGATCCAGAAAACACATGCCAAATTGCAACTTCACTGTATTTCATGGCCAGCCATCACTTTTAATGGCTATGAATGCATATTAGTTAATTTCAAACAGTGGGTCATTGAAGCTGCAAGCAAACTTTTCAGCTCTACCAAGAAACACCTTCTTTAGTCACTCTGCTCATCTTCTCTAATTAGGTAGATATCTCAATCTCACAATGATCTCAAAATTTGGAAGCCTTATCTTTGGCCAGATTCAATGCCCTCCTAACAGTCATTACCAAAGATACCAAAAACTCCCCTTAAGAGATTCTGTCCATGCTGTGGTTGAATGTGGATTATTCCATTGAATAATTCATACATTGGAACATGCTATTCTGTATTGCCCTCTCTATGCAGTTACTTGCCTGGCATTATTATTTCCACTCTTTACTATATTCTCTTTGTTACAATTTGTTTTATCTCAAGATGTTATTAATGGATCATCTTCTCCAATTAGATAGATGTTTTGCTTTATTGCAGCAAAACAAAATAGTGCAGAATGGTGCAAAATGCTTCTGCAGCACTGTGCAGACCTTGTTAAGATAGCAAAATTTGTCCCTGGACCATGCAATGGTGGCCCAAATGTGGCTGCCATTTTGTCCCGCCTGTTTGTAGGCAAGGAGAAATGGCAACTTCCAGACTAACCTTTTCATTTTACTTCTACAACACTGTGCAGATCTCATTAAGGCAGCAGAACAAAGCAGTTTGTTCTCAGGGTGCTCAATGGCAATGGAAATGCAGCTGCTATTTCATGGGGGGGACAAAACGGCAGCAACTTTCACAATTGAATCATGCAGCCGTACAAAGAAGGAAATCATTCTGGCACTCTGGAAGGCCTTGGAGATCTTCAAAATGTAAGCAAAGAAAAGGCTGCTTGGCCTGATGGAGTGGGAAGCAGGCCTAAGGCCTGGAAGAAGCCAGTGGGCATGAGAAGCAGAGCATGGGGTGTTTCAGGGATGGGGGAAGCCTTGAGAGGGGCAACGAGGCTGCTCTGGGCCTGAGCTAGGCCTCCAATATCACAAACACACACACTGAGGTACCCCAGGCTTCTCTTAACAACCTCATTTAACATTTCACTGGGGGAAATGTTACATTCATTTAACATTTCACTGGGGGGATCATTATGTGAGACATTTCACCTAAACACTGCCGTGACATGCAACCAGATGGACAGGGTCATTAAGGTCGTATCTCAAGGACTATCAAAAACCAAAACCAAAAACGTTCCTTGAGCATCTGATTTCCTCAGAAAATATGTTTTCTAAATATGGACAATAATTCACGTTTTGCTTTGTTTATGTTTCGTCTGAGAATTGCATTGCAAAAGTCAGACAAATAAACAGAAAAGTCTTTGGATACCTATGTTCTCATCTATAAATTAAACTGGATTAGATAAACTTGTTACAAACTGCAGACTGATTAAACTCCCTATGAATCCACAGCCGACAGACAAGCTTTGTTTTTAAGGCTACTGTCTCAGCAAAGGCTTGCTGTGTCTGCAGAGATTTCAACTCTCAGAATTCTCAAGGTAACAAGCTCAAGAGAACTGTCTCCCTTCAACAAGTTGTCTAGTTCAGAACTTCACAATGATAATGAGCCAGAAATAGTCTTCTGCCCTTACATAATCCCTATAGAAATAAGTCTGATTTAATGCAAGTTCTTGGATGAGGAAACTTTTGTGTTGTACTGCAAGTTCTCCCTCTAGTGGAATAAAATAAAATGAAAAATTGTGTTAAGTTTTAAAAATAGCATTTAACCATATAAAACCCAACAGGAATAAATAAGACTATTCTAAATAATCAAACATACTACTATGGCCATCTATTAACACTGTCTGCCTAAAGAAGGTTTTCCAAACTGACAATCCCAAATATTATGGACTTGTTATGTTATGGATTGCACCAGTAGAGGCTAAATCAATTTCGTTGTATATATGTACAATGACAATAAAGGTTATAACTTATAACTAACTATGAACCCTATCAACCCCTGCAGAAAATATGGGTACCAGGTTGGACAAGGATTATCTTAAAGTTTTACTGGGAATATGAGAATACTCCCCCATCTCTTCCTCTTTTTCTCATTGATATAGTAATATAGCTCAGTTTCTCTAATACTTTTACAATTGCTCTATTGAGTTCAGCATACTTTCCTATTACTGTAAAGAACAAGTATTTATTTTGCACCTTTCCTCACTGTACATCAACATGCATGTTTGTTGATAGGCAGGCAACCTGCAGATACAAAGTATGTATTCTTAAACTGTACTAAACTGACCCACACTATTCTTATTTTCAATACTGGATCAACTCAATGAGGTATTGTGCAACTCATGGCCATAACATTTTGGGCCTCGAGACAAAAAGATGCTGCTTTCCTTTCAGCATAATATATCACTTCATCCCAAAATGTAGGTTCAGTGGGTCTTAGCGTAGACACTAGCTGGAGTGTGTTTGGTTTTCCTTTGAATCAAGAATCTCACGGATATGTCTACAGAATTTTCTTGGCAATACATGGGAAGTGACTTAACATTCATTTTTTATCTGCAATAGTTGTCCAGTCAAGTCCATAGTTCTAAGGTTTTCTTATAGTCACCCAGTCAAGCCTTATGACTCTGCTTAACCTTTTGGTATCAGCCAAGGTTGTCCAAAGCTGTCCAAAGCACACTGTTTCTAGTAAATTCTGAAGAAATGAGATGCAAATAAAGGGTTAAGTATTAACATCTATCTACAACCATTTGGATGGCAATTGTTATGATAAAACTCTAATTATCTTTAAATTTCATCCATTCTCCAATGGGTACGGTATTACAAAGTTTCACGTTAACTTCTGATTTGCCCCTTCACTTTTGCTATGAAATGGGACGCAGTAAGTCTTGGTTCAAAAGTCCTTAGATTCTCACCTACTGATTTAAAATGGAAAATTTATGAACCACAAAGAATCTTCAATAAAGGCTTGCTTAAATATATGCTGGCTTATTGTTAACAATGAAGCTTAAGTTGCAGAGATGGTATTTAGTCCTACTGCTAAATAATACGGTATGAATGCTTGATACTCCCATACTGTGAAGGCTAGCCAAATAAGGTACAATTATACCTTCTTTGATGGGTAATTGTTAGCCTATGAAAGGAATTGAGGGGGAGGAAAAAAATCCCTACTGCACTGTGACAAGAGGTTTGAAAAGTTTATTGTGGTTTTTCTTTGAAATGTATTCAGGTTACAATGGAATCATAAGGTCCTGGAGAAGCAAACAGTAGTATGTATTGGGGGGGTGATAGTTTGGCTTGCATGTTGAGTCTGAATCAATTAAAAGGATGCCCTGTACTTGGATGGAGCACTTAATAGCAATAAAGAGGGGGCAGGATCTGTACAAGAGAGCTCTGCAGAAGAAGCCCTGCCTGGAGAAGAGAGAAAGAAAGAACTTGTTCTACAAAAATACATGAGAACATCACGATTCTTTATTAAATATAGGAACTGAGAGCACAATTAAATCAAGGCAAATTGAAAGGAAGAAAATAAAAGTGCCTATACTGAATAAGGATAACTGTGGTTATCAACAGTGAATGAGTGGCATGCAATTCTTAAGATTTGGCAAAACATTCTAACAAGCAATTGCAGCTATGTTATTATCTAGAACAGTGTTTCTCAACCTTGAAGATTTATGGACTTTAATTCTCAGAATTCCCCAGCCAGCTGAAATAATCATGTCTTTTTTGGGAACTCAAGAGTTCCAAAATTGTAACAGAGGGAGTTGCTTTGCTTTTTGATCATTCTGGGTGCTGTTGGTATTTATTTTAGTTCAATAAGATCCTTTTAAGGTCTAGCAATGGCAACCCTTTAAAGTATACTGGACTAAGAAATAGGCACCCAGAAATTCCAGAGATTATTGTGGCAAAAATAACAGAATCTTGTCTGTCCCAACTTATACTAAACATAATCAAGGTGAGACTATTTTAAGTTTCTTTCTCTTGCTTTTTTTCCCCTCAAGATTGTGGAATCACAAACCATCATTGTGGCAAATCATCAATAGTAAATTAGTATCCCTGGAATGGCTGGACAACTTGATAAATCCCTAGGGCAGAAATGCCCATTATGGAAGCTTTGTTTTCTGTTATTAAATTGGCTGTATAGATTTTCCCCATAGATTAACCACATACTTGATCAACATTTTCCTAGAACAGTTCACTGCAAAATTTCTTTTGTGGTTAGCAATCAATTCTAGCAGTTAAGCCACATGGCAGTATACCAAGAGAGCAGTGTCAGAGATCAATGTTATGATTGTTCACTTTTAATATTATTTGTTTTTGCTGTCTCAGAATTAGTCTTATTTTTTTTTGCATTGGTGAACAACCATAATAAAGTTAATTTGACTGGCTGATTGGTTGATTGACCAGAATATGCACGAAGCTGTGAAGTTAGGGTTTCTTTCCAAAAGATCCTGATATCCTCTTTGGTCTCAACAGCTAGAAGGATTTCCCCTTCACTGCATCAAAACATATTTGCAATTAGAAACCCAGTTTAGTGTATTGATTAAGATCAAGCCCAGCCTCAGCCAATAAATGATCAAGTGATTTTGGACTAGCATCTCAGCCCAATCAGCCCATACATGTTATTCTGGTGGGGGGAAATGGGAAAAGATATTTATATTATGACGACTTCTGAGGAAAGGCAGGATATACATCTGGGGTCAAACAAATAAACAATAAATTAAAGCAGGTATTTTTGCAGTTCTTTGTTAACTTTACACATTTAATGGTTTTCTGCTATTTCTAGAAATATTGCAGAGAATACACAATGTTCAGTTTTGTGTATAGAAAAATAAATACCAAAGTAGAATACTGCTAGCAATCTACAAGCTTGTTCTAACTAAGTCCCACCAGGACAAGTACTTGGCCTTTCCAGTAGAGGCCAAACTGACCAATAAGCAATACCAATTCCTTTGGCACTCTTGAAAATTCTATTAGTACATGAAACAAACCTAAACCACCCCAGAAGAACAAGCCGAAGATCATTCTTCTGACTTTTCCCCCAAAACATGTTTGATCAATGTAACCTGACCAGTAATATCCCAATGCTAGTGATGAAGGGATCCACCAGATATCCCAGAAGATAATCAATGGCTGTAAAGCACAATACTACACAAGGCACCTGTTTAGTACCATGCCAAGTCTGGTGCTCAGAAAAACAAATGGGAAAGAAGACTTTACTTTTTAAAATACTTTGGGAAGTGTTTGCTGTTATATTTGTAAAATGCTTTTACAAAATGCTTTCCTGATTCAATAAAATTCAGATTTTTCACTAGCAATAGCATTTACTATGCTGCTTGTCTTGAAAGGGAGAATTGTAAACACATGTGTACATACGTACGTATGTATGTATATGAATAATAAACACACGCGCACACACAGAGCAAGGAAATTCTTAACAATATACACCTTGGAAAAACTGATGGTCTATTGTCTCTGCTCTTTAACTGAGAAAAAAATCTCAGTACTTTTCTATTAAGACTTATAGTAGTTTTCTTCATATTCAAAGAGGCTCTAATATTTTGAATCTCAATTGCAATCTCAAAGAGAATCCAAAATCATCACTTTAAGTAGGATCACATCTGATTCATATAGACTTACTACTTGCCCTGGACCGACAGTTAGAGGACAGATAATAACCTTTGAGAAATTCAGGATAACAGGAATAGTGATAGTTGATGAGAGAATAAATTTTGTCCTGTTTTTCAAAAAGGAGGACATTCAAGGAATGACAGACTACTAAGTATCACTTGGATTCATAGGAAGTTTCTAATTGGGATCCATTCAGGGGTGAAATCCAGCAGGTTCTGACAGGTTCTGGAGAACCGTTAGCGGAAATTTTGAGCAGTTTGGAGAACCGGCAAATACCACCTCTTGCTGGCCCCAGAGTGGGGTGGGAATGGAGATTTTGCAATGTCCTTCCCCCAGGAGTGGGGAAGGAATGGGGATTTTGCAGTATCCTTCCCCTGTCACGCCCACCAAGCCACGCCCACCAAGCCACACCATGCCCACCAAGCCACACCCACAGAAACGGTAATTAAAAAATTTGGATTTCACCACTGGATCCATTTGTAAGAATCTGCAAATGCTGAAAAACAACATGTACTATAAATCTGTAGAAATTCTCAGTCATCCAGGTTATGGTTGTCCCAAAGGTGCTTTTTCAGGAGGCAATTGGACTTTCTTGGGGTTTCTTTTCCTTTGAAGATGTTCCGCTTCTCCAAGAAGCTACTTTAAGCTTTAAGCTTCTATCTGACAGGATAGTGGGGAATGGAAGGATTTAAATCAGAGCTGTCAGAGCTGAAGAAGCTTCTTGGATGAGAAGCGAAACATCTTCAAAAGAAAAAACAAAACACAAACTCCAGTTGCCTCCTGAAAAAGCACCTTTGGGACAACATGTACTAAAATCAAATATCAGATTAATTTTATTTTGCTTCCCAAGCAGGTAAGTGCCTTAATAATTGGGAAAATAGGGTAAATATCCACAGAGCAGGACACAGAATACAGGTAGTCCTTGACTTACAATCATTTGTTTAGTAACTGTTCGAAGTTACAATAGCATTGAAAAAAGTGACTTAGGACCATTTTTCTCATGACTGTTGCAGCATTCCTGTGGTTATGTGATCAAAATTTGGATGCTTAGCAACTCGCTCATACTTATGACAGTTGCACTATCCTAGGATCATGTCATCCTTTTTTACAATCTTCTGACAAGCAAAATAAGTAGGGAAGCCAGATTCACTTTCTGTATTACTAACCTAACTGCAGTGATTCACTTAACTGTGGCAGGGACATAAAATGGGGCAAAGCTCACTTAACAACTGTCTTGCTTAGCAACAGAAATTTTGGTCATAAGTTCAATTGTGTGTCAGCTTTGGAAGCCATATTAACACTGGAAGCTTCCACGCTGCCACCTTCTTGTGCTTGGGAAATTAGGAGTGGGGTTTAGTAGAGGGTAGTGAGACATAATAGCTATTATGTAGTTAGACATAATAGCATTCTTCTTTTTGGTCAAGGTCATGATATTCCTGCATCTGGAGGAGGATGGTGGAAGTGGTGTCTCAAGTTGGGACAGATGGTGAGTGGACCATCTGATGGACTGATGGGTTTTAATTGGAGTTGGGGTCTTCTGGAATGCCAACATTGTGGTCATAACTTGAGGACTACCTGTAGTGGATTTAATTGCAGGAAAGCAGCTTCTCTACCAATATTAAGGGAGGGGGAAATGGGCAGTTGGACAGATGGTGGGCTCCCCTGTGCTTGTAGAGAATGGACACTTGGGATTCCTGCTTGGGCCTAAATCAGGGTTTTTCACCTTTAGCAACATGAAGATGTGTGTGCACATTTCAACTCCCAAATTCCCCATACATGTAAACAGTACCTTGCAGCTATAGGATTCTATGAACAGTAACACACAGTACATTTGGAGACCCTTAAGTAAGTTGTCTGTCCTAGGTGCACTCACAGCTCATGTTTTGAAGGTGGAATTCAAAACTACCTGCAGACCCTTTTCGTTTGAGTGCACAAATGGGCGGCCCCCTGTCCAGGCTCAGAAGCAGGCTCCACTTAATCCGAATTCTAGAAATGCTAAACAAGAATCAAGCTTCTAGCTCCTGAAACCGGTAAAATATTCTCCAATGGCAACGGAGAGAGGCCCTGATGGATCTGGACCTCTCGCGGATTCCCAAAGCTCGTTGCCAGAGGTCGCTCCTGTCTGTTTCGCCTCTTACTTTGGTCTCCCAAGTTCCCGCCCCACTCCCCACCGCAACTTGGAAGCGGCTGCATCAGAACTCCAGGGATAAGTGAGAGCGTGCGGACGAAGCTGCATCGACGCCCCGCCTATCTTCCCACGCTGCTGCCGAATCGAGGGAAACCGGATTCGGGAGCTTTAGAGTCGCTGCGCTTGTGCTGGCGGATAACGAAGACCGGCCGGTTGGGCTTTCTTCCTATCTTATTCCAGGTCAGTAAAAATCAACCCATGCGCTCCCTAACTCCTTTATTTCTGTCTTGATACGGGGGCTGGGAGAGCGGTGTGGCCATTTGCCTTTCCAGCCAAGGGGTTTTATCTCCTTCCTTCGTCCCCTTCCCCCCACTTTTCTCAACCCCATCCTAAATAGAATAAAGTCCGCCTTTTGCCGCCTGGATAGCGTCGTTTTTCTTTCTGCTGGGGTTTACCCATCACGCTGAACTATATGTGGCTTAACGTACCGTTTAAACCCCAGTGTTGAGAATCCTAGACCCGGAGCTATTCAACAAGCCATAGTTTAGAGTGCGACGGGGAAGCGTTTCAGCTAAAAACGCTATACCTCCGGGGATTTTTGCGGGTTTAAATTAGCACAATCCCGAACGTATCTACAAAGAACTAAGTTCCATTTAGCGGGGAAGGAACTAAGTAATGAGTTATATAACAACTCATCTGTTCTTCATACCTATCTCCCATGAGCAGGATACATAGTAGCCAGAAGTTATGGGTATTGTAGTCTGGGATTTTTGGAGAACATAGAGGAGGGTTGCATTCATGACTTTCACAGAGGAAGGCAGCTGTTTACACATTAAGTTGGTGCTCCCTGACAAAAGGTTAGGTAGCAAGAGAGAAGATAGTGCTGGAGAATTATGTTAATAAGGCAATATGATTGTGGAGTGAAGACCTTATCTGCGAGCAGATATATAAAAAAAAAGGTGGAATAATTATAGAACTCCTTTTCATTGCTAATGCTGAGAATCCTGTGCCTCCAAGCACCTCCAGTTTAGTGCACCAGACTCCAACGGTATCCAAATCCTCTTGATTTTTTTAACTGGGTGGAAAAAGAACATGTGACCTTGAAAGGATCCCCTTGAAGATGTTGGTGGCTGTAGGTGCCAATGAAAGAGCTGGAACTGTAGAACTCTGAAAAATACAGTGGATACTTGGTAGGTTGTCAAGCCTTACAGATGCTTGAAATAGATCGTTGAATTGTATAATTTATGAAAGACTGCTTAAAAAGAGAAATGTTGGTTTGGTTTATAAACTGCCTGGATTTGCCTTTTGAAAATACCTTGAATGCTCTTGGCAGAAAATACATTTTCCCCTCTGGTTTGACCATGGGAGCTTCTGTAGGTGGATCTATATATGCAAGTTGCTATATTGGCCAGTGCATTTTATTATTAGTTGCGTATTGTAGCCATAACTATGTGATTTCTATCTTTCCGTTGCACGTATTTAAAAATAAATTTTGTGGAAATTCACTAGGTCTAGATCTAAATGAGAGGGTTTAGAAGAGTTACAAAGGTTTATTGAGCCACTGTCAAATGAATTAGTGTACAGCACATGGGAGTGCCCAAATGGATTGAATTCTTAAACTTATTGGCTCAGAATTTTGAGAACTGCTGAGAGGAAGCCTATCTTAAATCAATATGTTGTTATTCCTAGTTTATTCACAGAAAGTAAAGTTGCAAAAATAAAAGGATTTCCATGCCACTGGATTCACATCAACTACTGAACTCTCAGTTTTATTACTAAGTACTTGTGTACTTTTGTATTAAGTACACAAGTACTTAATAACATTTGATTGTGCAATTTCTGCTTTCCGGTTTTAAACCTGAGTTAGAGCTCCTTTAACCCATCACTTCTCTAGGTAATCACTTCTAGTATTGAACGGCTCTTCACATAAGGAAGTCCCCTAACATTTAATCAGAATAGAATTCTTTATTGGCCAAGTGTGATTGGACACACAAGGAATTTGTCTTAAGTGTATATGCTCTCAGTGTACATAAGGA
>JANHZT010004025.1:28721-44323 GCA_032468215.1 Stegonotus admiraltiensis
TGGGCATGGCTTGGTGGGTGTGGTGTGGCTTGGTGGGCATGGCAGGGGAAGGATACTGCAAAATCCCCATTCCCTCCTCATTGCTGGGGGAAGGATATTGCAAAAACTCCATTCCCACCTACTCTGGGGACAGCCAGAGATTTTATTTCCAGTTCTCTGAACTACTCAAAATTTCCGCTACCGGTTCTCCACGGTAGCAGTCAGAACCTGTTGGATTTCACCCCTGATACTGCTTCATAGTGCTTTTACGGCCCTCTCTAAGTGGTTTACAGAGTCAGCATATTGCGCCCAACAATCTGGGTCCTCATTTTGCCCACCTCGGAAGGATGGAAGGCTGAGTGAACCTTGAGCCGGCGAGATTTGAACTGCCAAACTTCAGCTAGCTATAAGGCAGAGTAAATACATTTTCTGAGAAGTCTTATCACTCCACTCTCTCACACACACCCGTACCATACCAACTAACCAATATGGCTCTAACTAATGGATAATTGAGTAAATACATTCCGATCTAACTTTCCTATCATCTTCTACCGGTATATCTGTTTGTATTATGTACTATATATTCCTTTTTGCCATTTCAGTCAAAGAATCTAAAATACATACAAGCTATTCATCTGGTCTGGTGTTTCTCTAGTTAGAGAACAAATATAAAATCCTGTGAAGAAGCTTATTTTGTTCTACAGCTTATTCTCAGAAAAAGAACCAGAGTCTACATATAGTACATAAATTGCTTCTGCATTACTTCTCCATTCCCCACATGCTCCCATTGTTCCAAATTGATTGAAGAGAACATCTGAGATTTGCAAGGTAGTAACTACACTCTACT
Organism: Stegonotus admiraltiensis; assembly: GCA_032468215.1. Lineage (NCBI taxonomy): Eukaryota > Metazoa > Chordata > Lepidosauria > Squamata > Colubridae > Stegonotus > Stegonotus admiraltiensis. The sequence goes on from JANHZT010004025.1 coordinate 29,548, forward strand.
GATAAATCTAGATGTTGGGAAACTGCCAGCTAGGCTGAAAGAAGGGGTCAAGTGAGGAGCCTGCTTAGAATTGTTGTGCAGCTGTAAGCAACATAAGTTTGGCTTCCCTCAAGATCCATGAAGTCTTATCTTGTCATCCCCAGGGGAAGGTAAGCAATCTGGGGATATTCTTGTAACTTAGGTAGAAGACAATAAAGTAGTTTACTTTAGCTATTTATAAATGGCTCTGATTGCTTGGACCTGACAAGATGGGCACAATTAATACAATCCAATGTATCAATGCAAAAGGTAGAAGAAAATAATTAGGATGCTCAACTTATGAAAGCAGCAAGCTATAGGAAGTTTAAAAGAAGCAACCAGCTCAATACATTTATACGTAGCAGCTGAGCAATTCCTTGTTTTAGAGACACCATTAAGAAAAACACATCTATGAAGCAGAAGGACATGTTCTTAAAATTTTTCCAATTATGTGCCATGTGCATTTGAAGCCTTAAAACAGCAGGTGCATGCAGCTGAATTTTTACCTCACACATTTAAAACTATAACTCTTACAGTAAACCTTTAAACAGCAGCTGAATAAAATTCAAATAGCTTGAAAAAGCTATGCCATACATTTCTTTTAAACAGGAAGATTGCAGGTAGGGCACAAATAGGTGAAAATATAGCAGGCAAAGCCCATAAATACATCTTTGTCCTAAATCTAATTTGGGTTTTTTTTTTAAAGGCAAAAAATATTTTTAGCTATGTTTAATAAAAAAAAATCTGATCTTTCTTTGAAATATAACAATCTAAAAATCTGGGTCAATCCATTATACATACAGATTTGTTATCTACTAAACAATAATATTAAATGCTTGGATGTATTTAACCTTTAATATTTGCACTAAAAATCTGCAAAGGCTGGGGGCAAAGATTGCTTTACACAATGGCATTATTAACAACTACATTAATTTGTGGTGTTTCAGATATACTAGACTTGTATATATTTTTAATTCTCATGTTTAGTACTAAATTCAAACCCTAACAACACAGGTTTAGGACTTATTTCCTCAGTAACTTCTGTAGCGTGATTATCACTAAATGCATTGATAGCATTTTTCCATTGATACTTGTTAAAATACAGGCTAGCAGATGATCTTATTTGAGATGTTTTAATTACTTTTTATGTTTATTTAAATACTAGCTGATAGGCGATGATGTACAGAATACATTTAAATAATAAAAGAGAATGTAATATAACTGCATAAAAATAAAGTGCACAATGTAACAGTAGTATTTCAGCAGTCAATGTAAATAAAAAATAAGCACAGGAAAGGAAATTCTCCTGAGTTCAGTCTCAGTTGCTATACCCTTAGAAATTCTCTGAAATATGTTCGAGAGGTGCGTTTAACACTTCAGATTAGGTATTCTAACAATCCTCTTAATGTTTTATTCAATGTCTTAATGTCTTCAAATTCCATACTACAGGCACCCTGCAGGTGATATTATACAGGGAATAATTGAAGTATTCTAGATAACAGATTACATTTTAATATTTTGGGAGAAAGGCTATACGTCAATGGCAGAATATACACTTTGCCCATAGATTCAAAGTTTGGTTGTGAAGGAATTCTTTGGGGGGGGGGCAACTATAGAGAAAGCCTATTTATTATAATCCTGAATTTGATGAACTAATAATCTAGATCAGGGATGTCAAACTCAATTTCATTGAGGGCCGCATCAGGGTTGTGGTTGACCTGGGGGGGGGGGTGCAGCCAGTGTGGATGTGGCCAGCTCAATGTCACTCATGTCGGGGTAGCTGAGCGCTCTGCCAGTGAAAACGAAGCTTGGAGGACCGCACATGGTCTGCCCAAGCTCCGTTTTCGCTTGCAGAGGGTTGCAGGAGGCCGTCACAGCTGAAAACAGAGCTCAGGAGGGCCATGCGCACCCATCCCAAGCTCTGTTTTTGCTGACAGAAGCACCGCGGGCCAATCCTTCGCTGTTTGCAGGGCAACCCCATGGGCCAGATCTAAGCACCTCGTGGGCTGAATCTGGCCAGCGGGCCTTGAGTTTGACACCCCTGGTCTAGTATTCTAAGTCATATTGTTCTTAATAATGGAACAAACATTAACAAACTTTTGCACCCTTGATACATTTGCTTAATAGACTTTTTGGTCTTCATTTGCAAACTTTTATTACATTATCCTCCAAGTAGCAACCCACTAACCAAGAGGTCCACAATTATTTGGAGACGGTGGGGCATGCCAAGTATCACAAATTAGTTTGCAGAAAATGTGGTCAGTCTGTAAACACACATTCCATAAGATACAAGAGAAGAAACCTTAGCCATCTTTTATAGTCTCAGCAACCCGTTGATTTTTTAAAATTTTTCTTGGAATGCCTCAGATGAATGATGCTTGAGACAAGCATACTATTTGGCAGCAAGCTAGATCCCCGGAATTATTAAACGTATTAGCAGAAATAACTACAACAACAACAATATTCAAAATCCAGTTGTGGACAATTTCATGTGATAAGCTTAACAGTATTTGCTGCCATTTGTCGTCATCCAGATTTTTAAAGCTTGGCAAGATAGGGAAAGTTTTAAGCATATTTTGGAAGAGGAAGTGGAACACAAAGTGGACAAGGGTCTTATGATGGTGAGTTCAGTCACCAGTCTATTAGATATATGGCTTTCATGGTTGGTGAAAGCCTTCTGGGAGAACCTGTGGTGGGGTTCTAGTGGTGGTTAATTCTTCCTTGAGGGAGGGATTCATTGCCCATCTTCTAAGAAGGTATTTGTTCTTCCCCATCCCAAGAAACCATGACTAAACCCGACTATACTGGACCATTTTCTTTCCAAATCTTCCTGTTTTAGGGAAGTTTGTGGAGAAGGTTCTTCATGCAACAGGTTCAGAGGTTCCTGGATGAATTGGATTATTTAAACTGTTTCAGTTGGGTTTCAGGCTTGCTTATGGGACTGATTGGTTGGTCTTTTGGATAACATCTCGTAATGAGCTGGATGCAGGTAGTGCATTCACCCTTCTCAGACATAAACAACCATATAACCATATGTGCAGAGTTCAGGCTAATTATTTTGTTCTGCCTATAATACAGGAATCTCCCCAGACTGGCAGTCTTTTCCTGGAAATAGTTAAGGGTCCAAGGAACTTGGCTTGTAGGTCAGTCCTAGCCCTTTCGTGGTTGTGCAGTGCCTCCAGACTAAATCCATGCTTCAGTTCAGCCCTCCTCTCCGCCAGATTGAGTGTTTTCCAACAATCCCAACAAAACATATCCTGAACCAGTTTTGAGAATTGGGGTGGGCAGCACTGCTTCTGGTGGTTCTCCTCCTTCCTCTGGCATTGGTGTTGATCAGGAAGGTCCTATCTTCAGCCTCTGCATTGTGAGGTTCCTTAGGGCTTTGGTACTTTCTCCAGTACTGTTTAACATCTATATGAAACAGCTGGGTCGCCATGAGGTGAAGCATCATCAGTATGTTGATATCCAAGTTTGTACTTCTTATCCTTGGCAAATTAAGCAGTGCTTTTGGGGTCCTGTTCTGGTGTCTCAAGGCTGTAGGGTTCTGAGTAGGAAACAACTAGCTTTGATTCAACCCTAGCAAGATGCAGCAACTTTGATTCTGAATGGGGTGGAATTCTTGAACATGTGGAAGTTGCAGTTGGTATAGAATTTGGCAACATGGGCAATTATGTGCATTCCTCGATCAGCACTCATTATACCTCTGTTCTGCAATCCGCATTGGTTGACAGTATGCTACCAAGTTCTCTTCAAGATGCTTGTTATGACTTATAAAACTCCATATGCATGATTCTGGTTTGAACGATTGCCTCTCCCCATCTCATCAGGACCAGCAGAAGAAATATGTTATGGATGCCATCTATGAAAAAGTGTCATCTGGCAGGACCTAAGTAGAGATCCTTTTCTGCCATGGACCTTAGTTTAGCCCCAACCCACTAAGAGTGTAAAGATATGGCTCTGCTGCTGTGTCTAGGGTCTGGCAATAGTGAGTTGTTTTTGCAATGACTAGGTCAGGTAAGATGAAATCTGCCACTGCTTTTAATTCTGCTTTTAAAAGTGCATATAGTTTTTATATGTTAATATATTAGTTTTTAATTAGTTTTATTGGATTGTTTTTACCTGTTGTATATCAGGGTATCCTCCCCATCATGAGACAGACTGCGCCACCGAAATCATCCCCGGGGCAAAACTACCCAAACCCAAACTGTACATCATGACGCCCCGAGAAAGGCAAGAAATGCGCAAATACATAGACAAAAACCTAGCAAGAAGGTTCATCAAGCCAGCCAAGCCACGGGTGGCAGCCCCAGTCCTATTCAAAGAAAAAATAGATGGAACTATTGGATTGTACTTGGACTTTAGAGCAATAAACTGTGTGTGTACACAGCCTATATCCCCTCCCTCTCCTGAAGAACATGCTATCTAACCTAGCCAAGGGAAAAGTCTTTACCAAATTAGACCTGAGAGAAGCATACTACTGAGTCCGCATCAGGGAGGGAGATGTATGGAAAACAGCATTCAACTGCCCCCTTGGGAGCTTCCAATTCAAAGTGATGCCTTTTGGACTGCAGGGATCCCCAGAGATGTTCATGCAGTTAATAAACGAAGGGTTCCTCGTCTACCTGGGTGACATCCTCATCTACACTGAGACCATGAAAAACCACATACCCCTAGTCCGCTAGGTACTGGAAAAACTTCTGGCCAGCTCGCCAGGTTAAGACTTGTACCACTCTCCGAGCTAAGTGTAAAGTCTTCAGGAACCCGAAGTGGCCTGCTGGTTTGACGTCGTGGCTCCTCTGGAGGATTAGGATGCATAGGGATTCTGGAACGTAGAGTTTCGTCCCCTTCCAGACTAGGTCATCTCTTTTTGTCAAGATGTGTTGGTTGTCTTGGAACCAGGGGTCTGCTAGCAGTTTAGAGTTTCGTGGTTAGATCGCTTATGGGTTAGTCTTGCCAGTCGCGGCATTGTCATCTGGTGGTCACTTAGGCGGCTGTTTGGGTAGGGGGGATGATGGCGTCTACTACCTCCTCCCGTTCGCATTTGTACTGGGGCATGTGGGAGAGGGCAGCAGCTAGAAACTTTCCCCCCACCTGGGATGTGCTTTAGCACGAAATCAAACCGGTTGAAGTATTGAGCCCAGCGGACTTGTTTTCATGGGGTCCTAAGGGCCTCCAGGTTTTGGGGATCAGTCTAGACTTCAAACAGTCTCTGCCCGCCTTCCAGCAGGTGGCACCAGGTTAGCAGTGCCCATCTCACTGTGAAAGCCTCTTTTTTCCATGTGGCCCATTGCCTCTCTGTGTCCGTGGGTTTGCAGGAGGTGTAGGCACAGGGCTGTAGGTTTCCTTGGCCATTTCTTTGGAGTAGCACTGCTCCCACTGCCACGTTGCTGGCGACTGCTTGTATAACAAAGGGTTGTTCGGGGTCAGGATGCTTCAGCACTGGTTCCTTTGCAAACAGTTATTTTAGTGTTTCAAATGCCTTTTGACAGGTTAAGACTTGTCAAAGTCACACAGAGTCACTTGGGTAAAATGGGCAGAAATATAACTCAAGAAATAATAATAATTCATTCTTGAATATAAATGCCACACTGCATGCAAAAACTTTGAAAGGATTCAATTTTGAAATCCTTGTACAAATTATCTCAATCTGAAAACACAGTGCAAGTGCAACTAAAACTCCAGAAAATATAGCTTTACAAAGATTCCTTTATTGTTATTAACAAAGGAGATCACAGAATAACAAATATTGATAAAATCTTGGGTGAAGTAACATTAGAGTTACAGTGCCTATTGGTATTACTTTTCAAATGAAATCCACAGTAATAAAGGGATCAGCAATCATTCACTATCAAAGTGTCATAAAATAATAGTCAAACTTCCAATTTTCAAGTAACAAAAACAATTCAACTGTAGAACAACACCAAATTTCCCAAACAAGGTCTTGCCAATAGTTCCATATTTATCACTAAATTTGAAATATTGTGATATTTTAAGCTATATGGGGATATGGCATAGTTACCTATTCAACTATTTAACAAATATGGTAGAGTACGAGCAGATTATTCTGCACAATAAATTTGAAAACGATTTGCCTCAACGCAAAGCAAACTTGTTGAAGTCAATGGCCAGATTTTGTATTGTAAGAATCTATAACTTTCACAGATCATTGCACCATGACAAAAAACTAGGAGGAAATGGAAGGGATATCGCAAAAGTGCAAGAGCCCAGAAATGGACTCTATTGTTCAGACAAAAATGAAACTGAGTTCAAAGTTTTGAGTTGATTCAAACTGCTATGAAGTATCTTTGTGAATTCTCATTCAGGCATACAAATATGCAATCTATAAAGAATTATGATATGAATACACATAAGCAAGTTATGCTTATTCCAGTTCATTTAAACCTATAGAACAAAGTTAGTGATTTTCTAAAGAGAATTCAACATATTTTATGAAATTGTTTTTTAAAATGTTTACAGATTCCTGAGCCTCAAGACATTTCTGCCATTTCCTAGTCAATGTTTTAAAGATGGAAAATCTATTTTTTCTTAATTTAAAAAAAAAGAAAAAAAAGGGGGACACATCCTCATAGATACAAATCTTAAAATACTGCAGAAAACTTATATAAGAGCATTATTTTATGATCAGAAGAAATATATGCAGGGCAGAATTGTGTGGATTTTTAAAGCTTTTCAAAAAAGAAAAACCAAAAAGTCTTCTCTAAAAAATAAAGGCCACATGATTAATTAGTATCATTATGTTTTCAGAAAGGTTTATTCCACCTATTTTGCTCATGTTACAGAGTGCAGAATGAAGCAAATCTGATGTAGTTTCCTAAAATCTTTTCACAGCTAGTTAGAAACAGTGGTTGTTATTCACAAGGATAAATCCATTCAAAGGTTTGCATTTCACCTACAAATTCTCCTTCGCACTATTCTTCTCCACAATCTGCAAGTACTCTGTAGTTTCTCTTTTACTTTGCATATTATACAGTATAACTTAACATGTTTTATAAGAGCACTTCAGTCCCACAATGTAGGATTTGAACTTATATGAACATTTATGATGGCTCCAGAACATTTCAGAGGCTTACAAAAATACATTCAACTAAAGATTTATGTAAGGGTTTTTTTTCTCTCTCTCAGTTCTCAGATTTTTTAACAAAACAAGGTAAGGAAACCAAACAGTTCCCAAAATAGCAAAAACGTTCTCCCCTTTCTTTAAGAGGGTAACCGTAGGGAAGTATGGGGATGTCCTTTAACCTGTTACAAACAAGAAGATTACTCTGGATTCCAGAAGAGCTTTCTCATGAGGAAGTGCTCATCTTATCCTCCCAGCTATGAAAAATGGGATTTTCCTGCATTGATTGTTTTCAATTCTGAAAAAAGGTTCTATTTTCCAGAAAGACAGTGAAACCTCAATTTAGTGGATACCTGTTTAATGGACTTCAGATGCAGTGAGTCAATTTCTCTCTAGATTTTCTCCCAATTACTGGACAAGAATTTTCCATCCAAGATAATCTAAACGAGGCCTGTAATTTTCAACAAGTATTACATCATTTGTGGCAGAATAAATTAGTTGCTCAGATAGCTAAATCACCAGGAATGATGTAATTAGAAGTTTCATGAGCATTCAGAATGAGCAAAGTCCATTCTGCAAACTGCACTGTTAGATCAAGGTTTCACTGAGTTTCAAAAACACACATATTTAAGAGTTCTGCACATGAAGTTGCATACTTTACATTTTTATAAGTATTAAAGATCTACTATTTATTAGTCTGTCTTATAAATAATGCTAAGCAGAAAGAAAATTGTATCAGGGTATTCTTCAGTTTATAAAAGCAAACACCAAACAAAGTCTAAAGTGCAGACTATAAGTCATGATAATAAAGACAAAGGTGCAGCCAGATTTGCATCTATGTTTACAGTTACTATTGAACCCTACAAAAATTTAGCCAGTTTACTATATAAAAACTGCCATGTACTTCTTATCACAGTACATCTTCCAGCCACTTGGATTTTAAGTTTTGCTGAAAAATCCAGCAGTTGTAAGCAACAAATTAAATGACCCAGTTTCACAAACCTAAGATAATACTGCAGAAAATGAGAGGAAGTCACACAATGTTGATTCCTCCTCCAGAAAATGCAAGTGTCCTCTTGTTGCAAGATGTTGAATTGTTGCTGCTGGTCTGACTGCTTTTCACCAGTGATGTCTTCATTTCAATTTCACATGCAACTATGGCTGCATTCAATTCCATTTGAGCTCGGTGGACAACATAGAACATGAGGCCTATACTTATTACAATCTGTGAATGAAGCAGATACAATTGTCTTGTTAATATTTCCAGCTGCAAATGTGGACATAAACATATTTAAAGTACATCAAGAAAGTGAATTTTTAAAGTGGCTTTTTAGTGCAATTGAATTGTCAAGTGCCCACAAATTACCAAGCAAGATTGAGAATCAAAACACAGGTAGTCCTTGACTTAACAACAGCTCAATTAGTGATTGTTCAAAGTTACAACGGCACTGAAAAACATGAATTATGATCATTTTTCACATTTACAACTTTTGTGACATCCCCATAGTCACGTGATCAAAAATTCAGACGCTTGGCAATTGACTTATATTTATGACAGTTTGTCAGGCTTGTGTTTGATTAACCTGTGTTCTTTTCTTGTCTTCTTCCAGGAACTCCTTTTCAATTAACCCTGAAGCTGGCCTGACTGAAGCCATTTTGAGACTTCAGTGCTGACACACTGGAGAAGGATAGCGGGGGGGGGGCAATAGAGATAGTTGGGGTGTTGTAGTCAAAACAAAATACTTTCTCTTGGGAACCAAGGAATTCCTGCAAGTGCTCAGAAGGGGGGGACTTGAGTCACTTAGCAACTAGACAGTATATTGATTGGACCATGTGACTGACTGTTTCGAGAAAGTGACAAACTTTTACTTTTAATTAGGTGAAAACTGTGGGAATTCAGAGTCGGATTTCACCATCCTGTGCCAATATGACATATCCAATAAACCTATTCTTTGACAAAATTGCTTGCCTCAGAATTTTGTTTGCTATGGGTATGTTACTTGGAACCCTGACACAGTTGCAGTGTCCTGGGGTCATGTGATTCCCCTTTTGTGACCTTCTGACAAGCAAAGTCAATGGAAAATCCAGATTCATTTAGCAATCGAGTTACAAACTTAACTGCATTGATTCACTTACCAACTGTGGCAAGAAAAGTCGTAAAATGAGACAAAACTCATTTAACATATGTATCACTTAGCAACCAAAACTTTGGGCTCAATTGTGGTCATAAGTTGGTCATAAGTTGAGGACTACCTGTACCAAGACTGCTCTTGGCAACAGGTGACAAAAGTTATGCAATTAATTATGTCTTTGATATAGATACATGGCCAACCTTTATCAACACTTTAAGAGTAGTTTAAGCTAAATAAACAAGTAATTTTAGTTTAGATGAAAAATTTAAGAAAATTATATCCCATGTCTAGTTTAATGTAACAAAATTTACAGCTGGATATAATGTGATATAGAAAAGAAGACCTGTAAATTACTGTATACTACTGCTGGTTTGAATTTCATTTCTGCCATGAATTCACTAGGCAATTTAGGCTTAAACCAACCAACCAACCAACAAAAACTTCAGGTCTAAAGAGTGATCTTGGCATTTGTACAGTTCTCAAATACTAAAACATTAATGCCATTTCAAAAGACATACGGTATCTTATTACAGAATACAAATAAAATTTGCTTCAACAGAGTAATTTTATCTTTTCACAGAAGCCATATATTGATTTAATTTTGGGAAAAATTCTTTAGAAAAACTTGCACATATCATGCAGAACTACCTGGTGTTCCTAAGTATCATTCACAACGCCACACATACTAATATTTCAGCACTCTATGCCAAAAATTCAGATAAAGCATCTGACTATTATGTCACATATTCAAAAGTAAGTAATATATTTTTCCCAACTTGGCATGGGCTGAGATTATGTAATTTGTAATTTGGAGGATGCCAGTTTGGAAAGTCTAGTTAATGAATGACTATGCATTCTGCATACAAATATTTTCTGTCAATCTCAGATTTTTACCCCACTGCAAAGGTTCCCTGGGTATTGCATCCTTCACTGAACCTAAGTGCTGCCAAGGATCACACAGAAAATGACTTTGAAAAGCCAATACAGGAAGTCCTTAATGTTGTTCAAATTAACAATGACCTACAAAAATGTCAGTTACAATCTAAATTCAAATTTATGACAATCACCCTTCCCCTGCAGTCACATGATTGCAACTTGGGCACTTAGCAATAGGCTCACATTTCCAATTAGCTTCAGTGTCCCATGTTCATGTTATTCAATTTGCTATGGGTTAAACTGGAATCACACTTATAACTGAGTGACTCGACTTATGATCGCATGACTTGACTTATGATCATAGTAAGGATAGTCATAAAATTGGTCAGGTCATGTGATGACTCAACCTAAAACAATTTAAAATGGAAATTGTAATCTCAAATATGGTCATAAATCAAGGACTACTTGTAACATGGAATGTAACAGGAAACTGTTCCCAACATTTTATTATGTATTCCTTCTTAGAGTTTTACCTATACTTATAGAATATTTGTCCAACTTATAAAACTGTTATTGTCATACATAATTTTGTCATATATGCTAACACTAAGAAAATATTGCTTTAAAAGCTTTGGTAAAATAAATAAAAGTCCTAGAATTGTAACTTTGGGCTTGAGGAAAATGACAAAACTCCAACTATTATCCATTACTGTAACAAATATGAGAGGGAGCTACTTCTTTAACTGCTGAGCCATTGCATTTGGTTCCAAAGCAAATATCTAAAAATCTTCTTAATCCAGAAGCTTGCTTCAATTAAAGCATTATTTAAATACAATGATTTCTAGAATGGGTCAAATAGTTTTTTCTCCCCAAGCATGAGCATTTCAATCAAAATTTAGGAATTAGCTTTTCTGTTAGGCAGGATATTCAGATGGGCCGAGAAACTTCTATTCATGGAAGGATCCAATTGTATATGTTTAACAACACTTATAATGGAGTAAATTCCACACAACTCTATGGGATATATACTTTCAGTAAGGGTAGGCAATACGCTAGATATTTTGTACTTCAATTTCCTTCAATACAGTCAAGGTAAGAGACTATGGAAGAAGTCCCAGCCCCAAATAGCAAGGGAGTACCACACAGATGCACCGATTTATAAAAGTTGACCTAAAATGCTATGAGAATAAATTGCTGAGTGAGGTCGAAACAATTTACCTGTAAACTAAAAATGAAATAACCGCTAAAACTTTGTTCCGCAATAACATCTTCCATAGTGCGCAAGGTAGTTCCCAAGTAGGAGTTTAAAAGTTGAGTTGGAAGTAATCCAATGGAAGAAGCCATCAGGTAGTTTGGTAGTGAAAGATCTGTGATCTAAACAAAAGGAATACATATAAATTATTCATTAGACAAGCACGTCTGATCAGTTTTTTCGTTCTTGCTGAAATGACAGCAATTTAACAAGCCCACATTTCAAGAAAGATAAAAGCAGGGGGAGGGGAGAGAAAGCATCTGACTATGCTTAAACACAATTTGTCCATCTTATGTTTATTCAGAAAGATAAAGAAGTTTGCTATATAGTAGTTTCAAGCTGTAGCTCTACAGAATTCTTTCCCCTACTCTGGTATATTTTGGGGGAGGAAATATAAAGCTTACATTCACATCTGTACTTTGATCCGCTGTCTCTTCTTTAATGCTGATGCCATTCTATAGTATTGTTTTGCAACTTTTTGACTGTGCGGTTATTTATTAAGAGATTGTACCATTTTATGACATTTGATACATTTTATTTTTTACATGCGATTATTAAATTGAAATATAAACTGCTATGGCTGCTTTTGCTGGAGCAAACACTTAAGCCTGCAGGATATTCAAGAAGACATTTGTGAAGTGAGCAAGAGTTTGATGGTGCTGTGCCAGTCTTCCCATAAGCTTGTTTCCTCTGCATCAGAGAGAGTACAGCATCCATTCTCCCCCATCTCTCTCTTCAGCAGTAGCATACTGCTATTGCTGAAAATCAAGGGTGTGATCTTGCACTCTTAATCTAGGAAACTAATTTAAATCCTACAGTAGGGCTAAAGTTATTTTTTTTATTCCTTAAAGCCTCAGTTTTCCTTAAAACAAAGGAAAATTTAATGAAATAGGTTCACACCATATTTATCAATACTTACTAACTCTATTCAAATGTTAAGTAAATTTCCTGACAAACTATCCAATCCTGCTATATGCAGTAAGAGCTAAAAATCACTTTTTTAAATCCACGTTTTTCCAAATAAGTTTTTTCACTTAATTATATATACGTGTTATAGATTAGATTGCTATAATTTAGTGATGTTTAGTTATGTGAGGTAAATATTATTTTGTAATGATTTTAGCAGATAATAAGGACCCTGAGGACCCACTTACTTTAGCTTCAAATTTTGCTGTAATGGCTAAAGAATCTATCCAGGACAACACATTTTGATAATTTTGAGAATCCTATTATGGAATCCAAACAGAGAGTTTAATATGACACAAATTAGGAACTGCAACTTGATTTGCAACCAGACAAGAATAACTTATTAACAAGCAGCCCAAATGCTCCATGTTTGAAATTTGTTTGGCTGAAATATGGATCACCTACTGATATGTTTCCTCATTTTATTTTATTTATTTATATATAAAATTTAGAAACTGCCCAACTTACACACAGAAAGTACGATATTCTTTCTTTTGTCACATCACTTTGATGTAAATCAGATACATGATTTAAATTTTCAAGAAAGAATATACTTAATTTCTTATTTCAAAATACATCAGCTTTTTGCAAAAATGTTTGGAACTGCATATTTAGTTCCATGTAGAAATAAAGATAGTCTTATGTAATTTTACAGCATACTCCAGAATCTGTAGCCATTCTTGTTGTTTCACAAATTTATGAAATAAATATATGCTTACATTTCTGTATATATATATATCAAAGATAATAAGATCACTTAACATAAAACTCAATAATCATTAGTAGGGTCATTGTAATTAATTAATTCAATTACAATTATTGATTTAATTAGTAACATTATCAATTTTCTACTGTATCAATTTTTCATATTCCATTACAAATTCTGAAACTTGTTAATCTAAGTTAGTGCACCTCTAGCAGAAAAAAACAATGTATGGGGATGTATGTTTGTATGCATGTTATAGCTCCCCACTCCAGGAAGTCTGGACAACTTACAAAAGCCAAACTGTTTTATAAAAGTCTGGCGAAGTGGTTAAGTTGTTGGTCTAGAAACCGGAAGACTGTGAGTTCTAGTCCCATCTTAGGCATGAAAGCCAGCTATGTGGCTTTGGGCCAGTCACTCTATCCCAGCCCAACTCACCTCATGGTGCTGTTCTTGTGAGGGATGAGGACAGGACGAGGAAGGAGTATTAAGTATGTTTGCTGCCTTGAATTACCGGTATTTATCAAAATAATAAAGATGGAATAAAAATCTAGTAAATAAAATACAGTCGGCCCAAGAAACAATCATAACAATAATAGGTAACCACTACATGCATTAACCTTAGGGCTTGGATCAGAGCCTGATTTAAAGAGGACACCATTCATAACTCTGGGGGGAGACTGTTCCAAAGGGGAGAGAAGTTATGCTTCCTTGGGCCTGCTTCCTTGGTCCCATTTGATCCCACTTGGTTTTTCTATTGGTATCTTATGATTTATCACGTGTTATTTGTATCTTATGACTTATGATTGTAACTATGATTTATGATCTATGGCTTTGTGTTTGTATGTACATTGAGAGTTTATACAATGGAGACAAATTCATTGTGTTTCCAATCACACTTGGCCAATAAAGAATATTCAATATGTTTTAATAGAGAGGACCTTTGCACTGCTAGAGAGTACCAAGCAGACAAAAACATCTGGAGAAGGCTAGTCCCTCAATTATCCAGGGCCTATGCCATGAAGAGCTTTGTAAGTAATGACTAGCATCTTAAATTACATTTGAAAGTCAACTGACAACCAAGGCAGGTCATGTAGCATTGGCACATGGGCATACTGCTTCTGACTATGGATATAATATATATATAAAAACATTGATACAGTATATTAGCAGTTTGTCCAGATTCAGTACTTCCTTCTGCCTCCTTGTATTGTAATGATGTTCTGTAAAGGTCTGCTAGAGACTTATGGAGCTTACAAGCTTTAAAAAAAACTGACTTAAAAGTGGGCATTTTCAGAATATTCCTGATTATTTGAATCTTTATATCAGAAACTGCAAGATCTAGTAAATTATCTTATAATTTATAATTTAATTGGTTATACATCTCAAATATGTGAATAATTAATTGTAGAAGACTCTGAATCCAGTATACAGTACATTTTAAACTGATATTTAACTTTCTTTTCCAAATCTATCATATCAGTTTAAAATATTAGCTTGCTAATTACAATTATCATAAAAATGGAAAATTTACAAATGTATAAAACTTGGATATAAAGTTGTTCCTAAAAATATCTAGAATTGGCACTACAAATTACATTTCTGGTTGTAAAATACAGGTGTCTTAAATAATTGGGATTTAATACCTTATTTTATTGTATTTCCTAATTTTTATTTTTATTTTATTTATATGCCGCCCTTCTCCGGAGACTCAGGGCGGCTTACAATGCGTTAAGCAATAGCCTTCATAC
>JANHZT010004026.1:82617-92971 GCA_032468215.1 Stegonotus admiraltiensis
GGAGGGCCTCTGGGGAGTGGGGAAGGCTATTTTTGCCCTCCCCAGCCTCCTAGAAAGGCTCTGGAGCCTGGGGAGAGGGAAAAACCGGCTTACCTTGCCATCGCATGCCAAAAGTGGGGGGAGCACAGGGGGTTTGCACACACATGCGCGGGGAACATAGAATTATGGATGTGGGCACACGCACGAGCGACCCCCCCACACTCCCCACACTCCCCACACTTTTGGCACACGATGGCAAAAAGATTAGCCATCGCTGTCCTAAGACCTTCCATTAAAGATCTCAAACAGATATTTGGAAAAAGGTAACTTGACTAGTACAATTAAGTGAGAGGCTCCTTAAGTTACATACATCAAAAGATTTGAGGCTATCTCAGAATGTCCCAACCAAAAATGGATTTTTACTTGCAATATTATTAATTGATGAGGTACTTATAATCTCTTTCACATATAACTTGCATCTATATGACTACCCTACAAAAGTGATGCCAGCATGTGAGACCCTGACTGCCATTTCCAGTTTGTTATTTCAGCTAATTTAGAGTTATAGAGTAACTTTGATGTAACTCAATGATGAGAATATAGGACATCTAACATGTAGAAGTTATGACCATCATACTTCCAGTTCACCTCTCTGAGAACGTAAAGAACTAATGCCAGCTACAGTAGATTTTATAGAGTTGATTGAACATATATTTGGATCTGATCCAGAGTTGTTCCCTAGGCCTGTTGCTTCACCAAAGAGTTCTTCAACCTGGAATCGCACACAAATTCAACAACTTTGATGATAATCAACTTGGGGGGAAATTCCGTATGGTGACTGTTATTTTTAGAAATCTATAAATGACAGTGATAAAATGAGATGTTACAAGGTATTTGTTCTTTTTTTTTGAATATTTCTATTAACTATTCCACTTTTTTTTTCAGTGGCTTACCTTCTTGTAAATTGCAAATATTGTTCCTATTGAGGCTAAACAGTCTATATTGGAAGAGCCATCTAGTGGATCAAAGCACACCACATATTTACCCTGAAAGGGGAGAAACAAAAGCAGTCTTAAAACAGATATTAGCAGGTACAATATTCATTCACGGTTTAGCTAAAGCTAATTTAGAAAGTTAGTTGTCCTGAGAAATCTACTTTACGCAGAAGAACAGTCTAAAGATGCATTTTTATATCAGAGGGATGATGAAAAATAGACTATTATATGGTACAATACCAACTCCCTACAACCTGTATTGTACTATATAATACTCTACGTTTATATAGTACAACTTGTACTGTACCCCTCCTACACACACATGAAAATGTTGCGGTACAACAGTTCTTGTCTGGCTGCTTCTGGTGAATGGCAAGTCTGCTAAAGCTATCTTTCTTTTTTCTGCAGTTCTTCAACTGCGATATCAAATATTATTTCAAGAAGTTTGGCTGCTTCCAGATCCATTTTTTCAGGCAAACTGGGAACAGCAATAGGGTATCAATGAAATCAGGTACCTGACTTTCCTCAATGAGATTATGTAAGTACTGGTAATGCAAAGTCGCCCTTGAATACAAGGTAATGTATTTATTTCTCTCCATGGTTCATTTTCGAAATTAAGTCAGGTCCCTTTTAAGGCTGAACTAGAATCTCAGGGAAGAGATTACATGTTTTCATTTATATTTATTGAGAACTTTCATATAAGATAAGTGAAAAGACAAACAAAAAGAAACAACCTACCCCCAAAATCAGAAAAGGAAACTAAATTAAGAAACACAAATTACTTCTGACCTTATTTTGAACAGGTAATTTACATTCTTATTCACCTCCACATTTAATCCACATCTTTTTAAATCTTCAACTCATAAATCAATAAATTCCTTTTTTCTTCTTTGGATAAAAAGTCTGAGATTTCATATTTTCAAATCTCCTGCTCTTCCTTCTCCAAGCAAATTGTGGCCAAAATATGTGCAAAAGTAAATGTAACTGTCAGATAGGAAACCTATCCTGCAGGGTTTTTTTTTTTAAAAAAAACAGTTTTCATTCAATTGATGGAAAACTATTTTATTTCTCAATGTCTTTCCAAGTAAAATAATAGTTCATTGCATAGTCGGTAAAATGTGGTGTTCATGTAATTGTAGGGTGGCCCAGTGAGAGTATCCTGCAGTCTGCCTATCATAAGTTCCAGAATAAGGCTCAAGCATTTCCTCACACGTACCTAAATCCAGCAATCTTTGTTATTCTGGGCCCTCACAATGTCATTTTCCCTAGTCAATAATATAGGCAGCCTCCAGTTAGTCTTAGCTGTTCTGTTTTTAAAAGGAGTATTTTTCCTCTTAGGGGCTTGTCACCAAGAAGAATAGGGAGGTCTTATTCCCCAAAGCACCTGAAGTAATTGTGTGGAAGATCATTAAAGAGAGAAATAAGGAAAAAATTCCTGACCGTGAGAACAGTTAATCAGTGGAATGGCTTGCCTCCAGAAATTGTGGCTGCTCCAGCACTGGAAGTTTTCAAGAATTGATTGGACAGCCATGTCTCTGAAATAGTATAGGACAGTGATGGTGAAACTTTTTGGCACAGAGTGCCCAAACCGGAAGGCGCGTCTGCACATGACCGCACCAGAGTGCCTGAAACCTGACGATCAGCTGGTCGGCGAGCATGCGCGCCTTGGAAACCAGACAACCAGCTGGCTGAGCTGGGACGACGGTGCATGTGCCCACAGAGAGGGCTCTGCGTGCCACCTCTGGCACACGTGCCATAAGTTCGCCATCACGGGTATAGGATCTTCTTCTTGAGCAGGTGGCTGGACTAGAAGACCTCCAAGGTTCCTTCCAACCTTATTATGTTCTGTGTTCTTACTTGACATGGTTTTTGTCATGTATTCAGTCTGACATGCTTCACTGACCATCCAGTTGCTGACATGGTCAGGTGACTCCAAGAGGTTCGGATCAGCTCAGATCATATTGGCAATTTAGCTTTGTGTTAAGCATCCCCACTCCCCCTGGTGTTTGGAAGCTGTCTTCCATTTTATTTCAATATGGGCATGAGAAAGTTTTTCTTTCAGACCAAGTTATCTCTCAGTTTAAGCAGTTCAGTCTTAATTCAATTTTGGAAGCTTGGGGGCAGTATTATTTGTGGAAGTGATATTCAGTTCTGGAATGGTGGATTGTCAACTCTGCCCTCAGGCATTTTCAATTACAGAGCATGTCTTTAAGGTTTCCTTTGGAGCCCCTTGGAAAAATCTCTTTTTCCTTCCGTGACTCAATTGTGCCCTCTGCTGCTTAATGAAGGAACATTCTCTTCCCACTTAATTAGACCGCATACTGACCCTTTTTTCTTTTGGAGTGATTAGGGCTTCTTTATTCTCTTCAGAGACCAGGACGCAAGTGCTGTAGGAGGACTGGAGCATGTTGATAACCAGAGAATTGGACAACACATCCAGTTTTTTCTGCTCGTCCCCAGTCACATTCATGCTTCCTGCAATTCCATACCTATGGAGGGAAAAAAGCCCACGAGGTTATTACTAACATGAAAAATGATTTAAGTCAGGGAAAAGCAAATGGATGCTCTTCATATTTTTGGACTGTACCTCTCGCAGTCTTTTGCCATTGGCCATACTGAAGAATGATATTGAAGGCCTTTTGGAAACACTGAGGGACTGGATGTGCTTCCAGGCATTTCCAGAGGTTAATTGGAGACCATATTCAGTTTATTGAATCTTTTTACCTCAGCAATCATGAACTAATGCATATATAAGAGCAATGTGCTTTAAAGTGTTGCAAACCGCTTCGTTAATAAATGAGTCTGCTTTTGTATCCTCCATGGTTTTTTTAAGCATAATTTTATTGACATCTTCAGTGTTAAATGTCCAGAACTGTTTCTGTAAAAAGCCAATCATTGTATTGCTGTGACAGGGTCTGTTTCCATGGTCATCTCTGCTGGAAGTCAGCTATTCAAGGCACTAAATGAACCCAAGATGAAATGGGACAGAACTTTCATCAGCTCTGGGAGCTCCTTTCTATTTCAGCCAAGCTTCTCCTCTACCACATCATCCTGCCAGCTGGCCTATTTTTTTTCCACACAAGTTTATCAATCTTCTGGAAGACTGGCAGACCTGAATTCCGAAATAGCACAAGTGGGCAGGATGGAGCCTCTGTGCACTGACAACTTGTCACTTGGGCAATTTGAAATTGATTAAGGTCTCTAATCTAGGCACCATTTATTCTTGTCAGGTCTCACCCCACCATACATTAAAGAGGGGAAATGAAGCCAGGGCACTTCATCAATTGCTGCCCTTAAATTGTCACAGGAAATTGTAGCAACACTACAAGCCTCAGTAATAAGACAGAATAAAGCTTCACGGTCCTAGTAGCAGAATTTAGTAAACTATTTAACCAATGCTTAGACTGCCCCAATCATACATCTCCAGATGATTCACAGGAATCTCAAGATGCATTATCAGTAGAATAATAAATATAATAAAATAATTAGTGTCATATTTCTAGTGACTCTATGCACAGTAATGAGGTTATGAGGAGGAGCATTTTCTCTCTTTCTCTCTCTCTCCACTTAATTCCACCCCTTTGCAAGCAATGAAAGGATAAATGGCTGTTCCTTTCAAATAGGAAATGACAGAGGGCTGAATGGCTTAAGATCTTCAGAACCAAATATGGCCCTTCCCCATGACCAATCCTACTCCTTTTCTATTTTCTGGACAGCATGTTCAACTTTTATAAGACTCTCAAAGGTTTGCATGGGAACAAAAGGGTTTCTGCTATTTGATATCATCCTTCAAGGTGAAAGTGTCTTTGCAACCCGACACTTCAAATTCAAGAAAATCTGTTGCCCTGAGACATTGTGCTAGGAAGCAGAAGATTGCACCTTGGCAACTTATTATCTCATTAACTAATTCATGTTCATATGAAATTATAAAAATAGGCCATCAGGTTTCTGGAAGACAATCAAGACTTGGCCATGACATCAAACCTGTTAATGAAGACAATGTAATTTGCAATGACACAATTCGGAATCCTCCTCAGAATGCAACTCTTATTACATTAGGAACAAGTTAGCTGGCCTGATCTTTAGGCTGACATGCTCATGGACCATTTTATTTGAACCTCTTAGTCACAGAAATAGCATAGAGGCAAATCGGATTATTCCTGGGTTAATATTACTGCTTTGGTTTGCTGAATTATATTACCAATATTAAAATGCATGGATACTACATGCTACTACACTATCTGTCTACATCTCAGATCCTGTTATTAAATTTTGCTATATTCTGAAAGCTTTTGTTCTCTCCTTGAAATTATTATGTTAATAGAGTAGAAGTTTCAGATTTTGTTGGTGCCTTCTTTCTGATCAAATTCTGTTTATATCAAACCCAAATCAATAATGAGAGGTTTCTATAACTCAGCATACATGTTAGCTGTTATAGGCTTTTCTTTCATTGCAGCCACATGGAACTCTATCTCAATAATTTTGTTCAATGTATTATAAGAAATAGGCCGCCTTCCCCAGATCTCATCCAAGACATTCTAATATAGATCCACTTCTCCCTTTTTCTATGCTACTCACATATGAGCAAGACCTGCTTTTCGGACTGCTGATGAGATGGCCTTGATGGCAGTGAGCGTTGAGTTCAGAAGCTGGGTCAATTCTCCCGTTGCCCCTTTCATCCGTCGTCCTTTCTCCATGACATATCGGTTCAGGGTTATCATATCTGTTTCAAAGGGGCTTTGATCCGACATGTTGGCTGGAAAGCAGGACTTGGTTAGAATCTAGGAGTTCTTCTCTTCCCTTCCTGATGCCTGCTGTTTGCCGGTAGTTTTATTTTAAGGAGAAGCAGCTGGTGGCCCACCAAGCATGGATTAGTAAAAGATTCCTGAACCCATGTGACCTGAATGCTCAAAATAGACCTGCCGCACAATTCCTCTGGATCTTCAAAGCAGCAAGAGTGCAACTTCTACTCAGCTGAACAAATTACCCTTTTGGAGTAAATGCACAATTAACTATAGGTAACTAGTTGTGATTGAGTCACTGCTGAATATGATATGAAGAGAGAATTAATGAATGGCTCTAAATCCTGTCATTTGTGGGTCAAATAATCTCATAGAAGTCAACGATGTGAGTAAGGTAGTCTATGCAGCAAATTCTCAAGGAATTTACTACCAAACTTGGCAGTTGCATCCATCTGCGATGGAATGTGGGTTTGATTCAGGGAAGTAGAGGGGAAGCAATGTTGAGCCACTACAGGAAAGATATCTGAGTCCTGAGAAAGTAAAAAGCATGAGGAAGAAACTCAAAACAAGTCCATCTTGACTGGATTAGATATAAATTGAAGTAGGGAGAGGCTTTAATGGACTTTGAAGATTTTGTTACCATGCCCTAAACTCCTTAAAGAACATTCCAGGGCTTCTGGTGACTTCTGCTTTGTGACCTTGCATACCTTGAAGGGCTGACTGTCCCTGACCTATATTATCTGCTTTACTATAGGTTGCCAACTTCTTTAGTCTGAGAGACACCCCTTTAAATATAGAAGAAAGAAAGGGATACTGTAGTCATCTTGCCCAATTCCAGGCAGAAGCTTGAGTTTGGCCAGGATGACATTTTGAGCAGCTGCCCCTTGTTTATCAAATAGCAAATGGGGAACTTTCTCAGAGTTTGGCTCAAAGGAGTTTCACATTTAGCTCCAAGAAAAACTGTGAAGATATGGTCCTGCCAAAAACAGCTAAAGAGCTTTATCAAGCCATGGTGTTAAGTAGAAAACATGTCTTCCTCCAGATGTTGTACCACTTTCACTCTAGACACAATTTTAGACAGTTTGGCTAATGCTGAAGGATGATGGGAGTTGTAGTCCAGGGAGTTAAGCCAAATATTCAAAGCCCAATTTAGCATGGTTTCAAATAGTATTGTAATTATGAAGAGGATTCCAATTCCTGGGTTGGTTCCAATCTGGAGATATTTTGGAATGACTAACTTCTACCCTAACACAGGAGTTTCTCTTTTCTAAATCTACCCAATTTTTGTTTATCAACTTGCCTAGAACAGGGCTGCCCTTGCTTAGTCAGACAAGAGATGTTGGATTCCACAAAAGCACAGAAAATTGGTATTTGGTTTCTTAGTACTGTATTTTTAATGCCAGGTATAGAGACATTTTTTATTCTTCCACCTCTTGTTCTAAAATCACTTGGTTTACTTTAAGAAACACCTCATCTGAGAGGGACAGACAGGGGCGGATCATCTGCTGTTCCATCCTGGATCAAAATGTCACAGGCCAGTTTTCTCCTGGAAATCTTGAAATCTTGCATATTGTATTATGAATCTGAATTTTAAAACAGGATTGTTCAGCAGGTCAAATGGCAGACAAAGAAGCACCGCTTAAGACGTTTACCCTTCTTCCTCTTTTCCTACATATAATTTTGCACTTTATTTTCTTCTTATATAGATAAGGGTGTTTGGAGAGGTTTGTCAAGAAATTTAACATGGTAGCCAGGGCCATATTGTCAAAATCACATCCTTGGTTACACGCATCACACATACACCTATTGTAAAAAAAAAAGGGGGGGGAGCTTCACCATCATAACTACCATCTTTATTTTTTTGATCCCATCCCTGTGGGCCCCCTAGATATGGCTATGACTCCCACTTACTCTTCTTCATGGTTATGACTGAGGTTTACAGATTAATGTGGATCCTACCTTTCTATCTTCAAGCACTTCATTACACAACAACCTTCTAGAATTTAATGGCACTGTTCCAGGACAAATGCAGCTTATTTTGCCCCACCAAGAATGATGGCAATGCATTAATAAAAATCTAGGGGTTTATCAAGTTGAAATAGAGACAAAATTTTCTCTGCCTAAAGAAATCTGCCTGGCTAGAGATCTGAAGCACAAGGAGAGGCTACAAGATTTGGACCACAAATATCCAGATGGCTACAATGGGATCTCAGCTGTAGCCATTGCTTTCTTATAGTCAAGGGTAAGATGGACTCATAGGTGTCTTTAAATTTTTATTGTGAGCAAGGTTGAATTTGGTGCTGCTTGAATGTTTCTCACGGTAGTATAATGCCATTGAGGTTTTATCAATGTGAAAAAGCCCTGGAGACATGGTACAAAAAAATAGATGGTGTCATCTAGAGCAACCAGATCTCAGCAACAAAAATTGATGATTACTAGATGAAAGTACCAAGTGTCTTTCTGCTCAATTTTTGCTGTCAAGATCAGGTTGCTCCAGATGAAACCATCCATCCTTTTTGTACCATGTCTCCAGGGCTTTTTCATATTGATAAAACCTCAATGGCATTATAGTACTGTGAAAAACATTCAAGCAGCACCAAATTCAATCTTGCTCACAATAAAAATTTAAAGACACCTATGAGTCCATCTTACCACAGACTATAAGGACTTACCACAGACTATAAGTAAGCAATTTACTATTTTCTTCTGGGATGTTATTTTTCCAACTTCTCTGCCTAATCTAGTATGCAGAAATGTCTTGGGGCTTCCTATCCAAGTACTATCCAGGCAGAGCCATACTTTACTTCTCAGCACAACCGAGGCATGCTCCCATTATGTCCATAAAATAAATGGGATTGAAATTAGCTGTAACTAATTAAAAGTCACCGTGTTTTCTGTGGGTTGATTCTAAATCCATTCTAGAATATACAACTCTGGTTTTGCCCATGCAAAATAATAAAGGGGGTACTTGCTTCAATGACTCCATATTTGCATTCATTTAGTACTGTAAAATGAAGAATCTTTTGGATTTTAATTATAGCTATAAATTATAAGGATGTTAATTCTACAATGGGGATTACATATACAGTACATATTTATCTTTGGCAACACACAGCAGCTCCCTCGCCAGAAGCAGAATTAGTTCTTCTGCAGAATTGATCAGGAATGTCCTTGAAGATGTTGGGGATCCAGAAGGTTCAGTGTTCAAGGAGCATCTGCCTCTCTAATGTAAAAATAGTACAAGGGGAGCAAGGTGTGGATGGGGCGGCAAGACTTCGTTGCAATAAATCCCACAATTTGGTACCTTCTCTCACAGGAGGTATGTATTAGCCCCTAAAGCTAATATATTTCATTGGGCTTTCAATCCCAGTGCATGAATGAATAACGGCACCTGTGTCTAATGAATTTCTTGAGGTTTTTATATTTTTCTTTAAGAGTTGGATTTCTATGTTTACAAATCCACCACCCACCCCTTTTTAGGATTGGGGCAAGTTATAAAAATGATTAATTAAATCTTTATAGGAAAGATGATATAGCGTAACTCTGCAGGCCATTTGTGTGTGTTGCTATTCTTTAATAAAAACAAATTTGCAGAAGTCTATGCCTTTCCAGTTGCAGGTAGTCCCATTGTGTTACTATCATTCAGAATGGCACTTGAGTTCCATATCAAGATGTTTGCATGAGAGACTAAGCTAGAGTAGATCATGTGAACATTCACATGCCATGCTTAACCGTTAGACATAGGTTAAGCCAGATGCACCATTGGTCCATTCTCCAGAATAGTATGTTTACCATCCATCTATGATATATCAAGCATGTCATCCAAATCATAGATTTCCCCATCTCCAGTTGTTATTACTATGTTTGTTGAAATTTGCTCATGCTTAAGCCCTCTGGTTTACACCACTCAAAAATGCTGCTGCATGAAATGCAGCTAGCAAGAAGAGGAGGAGATTGTGATAAAGTGTATTTGCACTAACCAGTATTCATGGTTAAACTTGAAATATGAGTCCAAGCCAATGACTGGACACACATATCATACAAGAGCCGTGGTGGCACAATGATTTCAATGCAGTATTGCAGGCTGACTCTGCTCACTGCCAGGAGTTTGATCCTGACCAGCTGAAGTTTGACTCAACCTTCTATCCTTCCAAGGACCCAGACTGTTGGGGGAATATGCTGACTCTGTAAACTGCTGTAAGTGCTGTAGCACTTAGACTTATATACCTCTTCACAATGCTTTGCAGTTCTCTCTAAGCGGTTTACAGAGTGAACATATTGCCCCCAACAATTTGGGTCCTCATTTTACCGACCTTGGAAGGATGGAAGGCTGAGTCAACCTTGAGCCGGTAAGATTCGAACTGTCAAACTGCTGCCAATCGGCAGTCAGCAGAATTAACCTGCAGTACTGCATTCTAACCACTGTGCCACCACAACTCGGTAAAGCACTATGAAGCAGCATATAAATGCTGAGTACTATATCTTTCTATTCAGTGAATAGATTTAATTGAATAAATTACAATTAGCATATATTACCATTTCCCCCAAAATAAGACATCTCCTGATAATAAGCCCAATCGGGCTTTTGAGCGCATAGCAATAAGGCCAAGTGCTTATTTCAGGGTTCAAAAAAATATA